>JABFQC010004470.1:0-12649 GCA_022817085.1 Psilanteris sp. ZL-2020
AAGTAGGGTTGTCTGAAACAGCGAATATATCAACGGTAAATATAATTGTCTAAATTTGTCAATAATGTTGTCAACCTTTAACCTTAAATTGTCTTATTCAACATCTTTATTGTCAACGTATGACAATAAGATCGCTTGTTCGTATATTAATACTTTTGGTGACTACGTTAGTCAAAGATTGACTAAATATGACAAACTTTTTTTTCTGTGTATATATTTCTACTCTCTAAATTCTAATAAGTAATAACTCACTGAAAATCAGTGTTTAAACAGTTTTAAATTTTTAAATTTTAAATTTTAGTTGATTACCAGTGAATTTTACTGATTCAAATTTATAGAGTATACATTAACGAAAAAGGTATAAAATTCGTATCTATAAAGAACACATTGAGCAGTTTACAAAAAAATAAACAATCGAAATCGAGTCATTTTCGTTACTCGCACAATAAAAATTCTGATAAATCCATATACCTCTTTAATTAGCGTCGTTAAATGATTATTCGACGTACTTACCGCGCGACGCAATTTCATCAATAGCTTAAATACTCTTTAAAAAGTATCCTGCGCCTCAACGCATACAAAACGGACGCGCGCGTAAATAGATTCTGAAACATATACTTTAATAGCGAACGTATCTTAACCGAATCGATCATCGTACCGCGACACCGAATTCGTTTCCAAACGATCGCAAAAACCCTCGTCACGATTAGACGACACCGATCAAAACACCGAATCGCTGGGGGACAAACATGCGAACGGAGTCGCGCACGTCACGCGGAAATGAGGATGAAGCGAAAAATAGAAAGAAAGCGCGTCGCGGTGATGCGAGAGTGCGCGCGCCAAAGTGAGAGCGCGACGCGCGGAAAGCCAAAGCGGCTGTCCCGCTTTCCGGCTGACTTGACTAAACGGGATCACATTAGCGCACAGTTCCCCTTCGACGTTGCCAGAGATTGGCATCTCGATTATTTTTTCCTTGCGAACGCCCCTCCGTCCGACATACCCTCGGCGTAATACTGGCTGCTCGCACGGATCGCACACCCCGGGGCCAGTCGGGAATACCAGGTGCGGGTAGTTCCGCGATTAGGATGCCCGATCCGTTGCTCTGATTTTATGCGATAAAGCGCGGGACGCCAGATAAACGCGTGTTTTGTCCTGCGCGCGATTTTTATCTGCGCATTACAACACTGCGACGGCTTTTAATATCAATAACAGTTTGTTATTCATTTCTCGATGCACGCGATTTTGTGTGCGCCCAGATGCGTGCGTGTATTTCAGTACGTATATATAAATATATATATACACGAGTATAAATGATTAATTTTGATACGATGCGTAATTGAGCGATGATGAATTCGTTGGTTCGCGATGAACACGTTTATTCAGATCTGGCTCGAATTCGTTATTAATGCGTTGTTGTGTTAATAAAAATTTAAATATACACTGAGAGAACAAGATTGCAGAACTAGCAAACTGAATGTCACAATTCAGATTGTTGGAAATATTATTTAATCTTTATGTTTTTAAAATGTATTTTCTTTATATTTTGTATATACAATAGTGGATGTGTTTGTAGAGAAGATATATTAAACAACTTTGGTTTGGAATATTCAATTAATTCACTAATAACAATTAACGAAGGTTTATTTAATGATATTGAAACGATGAGTCAAATTTTGTTTAATATAAACATTATATTATACTTTAAATATCTTATATTTATGTGTAAATTACAAATATTGCATTAGTATATTTTTATTTCATACTCAATTTGTTATGATCTGAAATTATTCTATTCAAATATCCGCGATTGCATATTTAACAATATAGATTTCTATTTTAGCAATATAGTTTCATCAGTGTAATGATAGATATATTATTTATTATTATTAACAATGAAACGAGGTTGGCTTCGTAACTGAAAAATTTATGTTGAAGCATTATGAATACTTTATTACAATAAATTTATGTGAATTAATCAATTAGTGTCAAATGGATTTATTTTTGAATAAAACAGTTCAAAAGTACTTTATTATTATTGTATTATAGTAATCGTATAACGTTATTGTGTTATATAAATATTATTATATGTATAATTTACTTGCATTCATATAGTATTAAATGATTAACAAATGAGCGCTAATAAATTTGATCGTATATAAATGTAAGATGGCGGGATCCGTCATGACCCAATCGTCATAGGTGACGATGGGATAGACGTGAATTACAACACGTAACGCACTGCGTGCACCATTATTCTTTCTCAAAACGGCAGCCTGTAAATCTCGTAAGAATCAGCTTCCCTATAAGTGGCGAGTGACTCAAAAAAATAATCATATTTTCTATAAAAAGATACACCAAGGCCCGAAACCGTTCGAGTCAATAACTAACGCGCGTTTCTCAGATGAAAATGAATCCACCAAGGGCGTCCGATATTTATATCTCTCTTTTTTTTCACAACTGTCATACTTTTAACTAATTTGTCGTTTCTCATAAAACAGTGTCATAAATAAACTTAATAGTTCAAATTGCCGTGATTAATAACCACGAAGTATTTTCGTAAAACGCTTCGATTTCTGCCTCGTCAGCGTTTGGACTTTCTTCCAGGAGGGTTTTCATAAATTTGTCATAAGCCATTTTAAATTAGTATTATACACGATTCTCTTTCCCGGTTCGAAGAGCCGACTTAAACCTAATACGTTAGAAAACATCGAATATTATACATTAATTGTCGATAATTATAATACTATATAATAAATATATAATATATAAGATATAATAAATATCGAACACACTGCACTGTTAAAAAACATAATTCACGCGTCTTACTTAAGACACAAAGCGACTTAATTAAGACGCCCAAGTGTCTTAATTTAATGCAAAATATTTTGTATTAAGACAGCTAGTGACTTAAGTAAGTCACTTTCTGTCTTAAAATCGTGATATCTAAGACACTTATTTTTTTTTTACACTTATTTTAAACAGTGTGTTCTGCGAAATAGCGCAAAATTTTTCGTTTCCTTTTATCGCGAAATACACTGCCGCGAAATGGTCGTCGGATGTTAGACTTCTTTTTATTTTAAACTCAGCTCTCTTTGTCTAACGCAACGAAATGAATTCGGCTTTGAGCAAGACGCCGCTAGATTAACCGACACAAAGAGTAATATGCATATCTTGTTTATACAAATAATATATATTACAGATAGTTCTGTTTTGCATAATGCATCAGCCTTTGGATAAATATGAAAACCGAGACACAATACCCTTTTATTCGCCTTAACATGCTTTTATCGTTCTCACGCGCTTTAATTATCTACTCGAGTTCCGGTCACCGTACGTATTCTTATCTATCGTACGTTCGTTGAATACATTGTCAACGCATTAAATTGCTATTATTATATATATACTCGTTGGCGGAAACGCGTACGCGCGAAGCAATAACTCGACGAGTTGGACCCGCAAATCGGCTCGATTCGCGCATTCTGATTCGCACGTGGCACGCGCCATTTTGCCGTTTCGTCGCAGCCTTTTTAAACGCAACTGCTTGGCGAACGCCCGACTTCCGTTCTCCATTTCCTATCCCGAGTCCAGAGGTCTGTACAGACCAACGAATTGTTCATTAATAATTAATAATTGACTTCAGTAGTACTCATTATATAACAACACCAGTACATTTTCTTCATCAAAATTCTCATCACGATAATGAATTAATTATAACCCTCATAAGCATAACGCTTATTTATCGTTGCTTAGCATAAGTGAGGGGTCAAAAGCAGTAACATGAATATTATCGTTATTTACATTGATGCCAATCTGTTGTTAGGACGCCGAAAAGTTAAAATTTTTTAATTTACATCGAGGCTTAATAAGCCGCGTACGCTCCCATTTAAAATTCAAATGGACGATCATTCGACTTCCATCGATTCAAAAACGGTTGATTAATTATCAGGAATAATGTATTTGGCTTAAATTCAATTCTAAATAGTCAATATATTCGTATTCATTTAAATTTCACAGCTCAACCGCGCGCCGAATATTAGTTTCGTTTGCGACAAAAAATGAACGACAATTATCTCCGTGGAATATCAAAACAGTTACGAGCAGCGCGATTAATGGACGATTTTGGAACGAAAGGAATCGATTTTGTTGCGTGATATGATGAATTTTTTTTCTTTGTTTTTTTTTGACTGGGTTTGTGCACGGTTCAAAATTGGATACGTTCTGTTTTGATGCCGAATTCGTCTGGATGGAACTTCATGTTCCGGTTGGAAAACCAACTTATGGAAATAATGCGCAGAAAGCTCGTCGCTCGACTCGGCATTTATTCGACAATCGTATGCATAGGTCCGTACGATTTACGGTGCCCGCGTTCCGAACAATAACTTTCATTATTCCCTGTTCCGTCAAATATTTACCGATCATCAATATCCAACCGAATTGAACTCGCATAAATATCTTTTCTTCTTTAGTAATGCGCTGCAATAACATGAATATTTAACCGGAGACGTATTTTAAATATTTGAACATGCTCTATTTGCAATGTATTGATTGCGGTCAAAAATGCCAACACGTATATACGAACGATCATGTCCGAGCAACTGGAACATGGAACAAGTTAATAAGAAATAAGCGAATATTCTTTTATTAAGAAATAAATTTTTCACGGAGCTTGGCATCGTCTAAGAAAATTACCTCCAAATATACTACAAATAGCCCTGTTTCTTCGTTCGTGGTGCAATTTGGGTATGAAAATTGAAACACAAAACGTAAGCAATCGTCCAAATACCGATAGGTTTCGACCATAAGTCGATTACATTAATTTCTATATTTCGGAAAAGGAAGGATACAAATTGAGTCGTTGAGCGGTTGTAATTCAAAGTGAGGGGTGGGTTGTAAGGCGATACGGCTTATTAGACGGGGCCTCATTTTGGAGCAGATTTCCGTAATACGAGACCGACGAGTGGCGATGGTTAAAAAATAAAAAATGGAAAAAAATGGCGCAGGAGGTCGGTAAACCTTTGAGCTGTCCAACCATTGGATAGACAAATAAACAGCGCGTAAGTGAGTTAGATGTACATAGGTAGGTAGGCTGGTAGGAAGGTATTGGTAGGTAGGTAGGTAGGTAGAAAATGAGTTAGAGTGGGGGTTGTAAACGCCATACACTCAATTATAATATAGGGTTTATAATACGAAAGTCTGGAGAGTAGGATAGGGTCGGAAAGGGAACACAAGCTCGGTGACAACTTAGGATAGATTGTTATTGGCTAAGAAGAATTTTAACCCTGTCCTCCCTTCATATCAGCGAGTCCGCTGGCAGTATGATATGCTAACGAGCACATCAACCGACACGCAGGTAGGGATGAAACCCTAGCTATGCCATCAAACTGCAGCCATGTTTTCACTCACGGCGCGATATTTGCATTCCCGTTAATCGAGCCTACGGAACTGGTAATATGTGTTGCCGAGAATACTTGACCATTCACAGGCATCAAAATTTACTTTTATTATTCACCGTCGTAATTCCAATTCAAATTCAATATATCGCTCGGCAAACACTGTTTCTACTTTGGCAACCGGTTTCGAGTGTTATTGTTGACTCTTTACTGTAACATTATTGCAATTTAATAGCGCGATTGTGTATGTTTTGTAACGAAACTTGTCGGATCCGCGAGGGGATGGGACTGGAACGAGGTGTATTGTTGGAAGGAAGGACAGAATGAGAGCCAGGATGAGAGATTAAAATCAATTTCGGTCTTTCGCAGGATTATGTTTATTTGTCTTAAACTTTTACAATTTCTTACATACATTTAGATTATATAAACATATACATTATATACACACAGATATATATACATAATTCTATTAGGTATACTCGGAACGTATTGCGCATCGAGATGAATTTTGTCGATTCAACCAAAATTTTGTTCATATACGGAAAATTTGATGGAAGTACCAAACATTTTGTATTATATTTTATAACTTTGGTTGAATCAACGAAACGTTCACCGACAGCACAAAACATTCCACGTCGCCGGCGCAAGAAACAACTGCGCACGAAACGCTGCTTTTCTAATTCAATTGTAATCCGAAAGTTAAACTCTCGGTACAAAGCGAGTCTCACTCGTCACTCTTTTCGCCGACAATGATTTTGATAATTGACAAAAAGAATCTGTCCCGGAGCGATGCGCCAGTCTCTTGTGTGTTTTTGGACCAAAGTATATACCTCGCTTATATCCGTGGAATAAAAGTAAAGACCCCACCAGCGAAGTACACATGCCCGAGAAGAGCGTGTCCCTCGACATGTTTAAACACAAGCTACGTCCCTCGGCGTGCTCACATTACATTATTAGACGGTCGCTTTTCTCCGGACGAAAAATTGTAATACATTTCTTGCTCAAAGTAGTTCGCGGTCCACGGCCACTGTCTGGCATTCGAACTTTTTGTTGCGTAAAATTTGTCCCGATGTCGGTTGAAAGGGCCGACCGAAATGACGATTTCGGATTATGTGCGTTAAGTTTCTTTCCCTTTTCCTCTTTACATTTTCATTACGCCGAGCGGCGACGCGCGCTCCGTCTTTATCCAACGGTCTCTCTGTCTGGCGCTGTTGACACAGGTTCCTCCTATCTTTCTTGCGTTATAAACAGGATTATAGTTTCTCAGACAATATCGAGGACAATAAAATCTTGATGGCTGAATGGTCGAAAGGGAACAAGAAGGACGGAAGCTCGACCGAAGCGTTGTCATTCGAACGCACTGTCATCGCGATTGTCGTAGATCTTCGGGATATCGAATTTTGTCTCAAAATTCTTTGTCTTTTTGTCAACCTTCCTGCGGTTTCTCGGTTCGATCTGTAATTATGACGGACGACAACATCTGCGACCGCAATGTAATATTTTCAAAGGACATTTCAGATATGCGGGCTTCGTCTCGATCCTGAGAGGTCTTTTTGTTTGGGTAAAAAGAGAAGGTTTATTGTTCAATATCGCGAACGTCGCGGCCTAATGACTCCGGGATTATCGCGTTACTTTAATCCCCCGATTACTAATTTAAATCGAGTTACATTAGGCGGCTTAATTTGGTTGCTTAATTTTTCACCCCGAGTCACGATCAAGGCCGGGGTTGCCGGTCTTGGGAAAAAATCCGACGCCTTCGTCTTTATTACCGCCGAGTCCCGCTTGCTTTCGCGTAACGAACGTTTTATCTTAATTAAAGTTTCAATGGATGACCTTTTATTAAAATCGCGAAGACAAATGACGGGGGATGAAGCAGAAGACAAATTGATCGGACACAATTCACCAAAAATACGCTTTCCTGAAAGCAAAATCAAATAATTAGCACAATTGTTACAAATGCTCAAACTGATGCTTCTCTTGCTAACGTTTCCCGCAGTCAAGGTTTTTTCAGCACCTGCAAACAGTTTATTAAAATTAGATTTCTGTTCATTATTTGAAATTCCAATTTATTTTCTACTATATATTATATCAAAAGTAGACGATACGTGAAAGCACAAAAAATTACTATATTATATATTAAAATTTTCTATATAAACTTAAATATATTATTATGTGCATTGCCAATTTTGACTACATATATAGTAAGTTTTCTTGTATGTGAGAAAAGTTGTTAAACATTTTTTTCTCAGTGTATACTTTGTGTAATAAAATATACACATAATTGTGTGTCTTCGAAAAACACACACATATATAATATAAAATTGTTTGACAAAATTACTGTACACTGAGGAAAAAGTTTGTACTATTTTTATTACACTATATTATATTGTGAGGAAAAAAATGCTTTCATTTTAAAATTATTATCATACAGTATGGCAATAATCCGTGCAGAAATATCCTGGCGCATCTTTATATGATTGCGCCGTAGTATACCGCGCATATAATTATTATACCGTATTATAGAATAATTTCAAAATGAATGCATTTGTCCCCGCATTATAATGCCGTATAATAAAAATTATACCAACTTTTTTCACAGTGCATGACATTATAAAATATTAATCAACTATCTCATTAGTAATATTTCTATACAATATTCTCTTTAACTTAATAACATTGCTTTCAAATATGTTTTGTACTACATAAAATAGTAAATCCACGCGTACAATACGACTTCCCAACACCAGCCGAGCCCGATCCATTCCGTCTTATTTCCGTCCACCACGCCGAAATTCGCGCACGAACGTCCAAAAAGCGGAAAAAACCGTCGTCGAAATTTCCCAACGCACAATAAGAATAAATACAACACCCAGCGCAATGTCATCCAATTAAGCAATAGGCACATAAACGCCGCTTATGTTATGCGCAGTATCAATGAATCTTCCAGACCGCGAAACACATGCCCGCGCATCATATCCCACTCATCATCATCATCATCGTAACGTCCTCCTCGCACGTCCAATTTGAATCTGCACCAAAGCATGTCTAATAAACTACCTTAACACGTGAGAACATAATTACGACGTAATAAAACATAACGAATTTCCCGTCATAACAAATGCTTAATTGCCGCTTCTGCGCAGACCGCCTCTCGCGGGATAAGAAAATAACGCCGTCGCGGGCACGGCGACGCCTGTTCCAAATAATAATGTCGGCACGCTCGCGCGTTTCCTATCGAGCTTATCAAGACGCCATCGAGCCAGAACTTCCTGCGTCTCGTTAGGACGCCGAAGTTGCATTTTACACGGATGGAAAGAGCCATCGGTGTAAATTGTGTGTACTAGTCGACAGATGCGCCAAGAAGAAGACCAAGAAGACGTTGTAAATGCGCGCGCGGCATGTCGCTATACGCGTGCATTTGTACAGACACGGTCAAAACTATTCGACCGCGGCGCGCGGGCCAAAACCAAAGACTAAGGTCCCCTTTTCGGGACCAAAAGCCCGAAAAAGGGTATTCGTAACTACGACCAATTTGGTTATCTCCGGGGCCGCAGGTAAAGTGTCCACCGCGGCGAATTGGTAATTATTGTTATCCATTAGGGTAATAACCATAATTAACTTTCCAACTTATCTACTGTAAACAAACAAAAAGGTTTCGTACGCGAGACAGGTGTACGATCGTTTGTTGTATCAGTCAGTTTGTCCAGATTTAGAATAACTCTCGACACCCGATCCCATACCGATCTCACTCATCGGTCAGTCCTAATCCGGTCTTACCGAAACAAACAAATTGCGATACAAACAACAATGCCACGAAATCGGTACGAACCGAAAACGCAACCGCGATTACGAATGCCAAATGATCGGACTTTTGCGGACGGCTGTATGCGCGCGCGCGGACGCTCGCGCGCGCAAAAACGCATCGTCTCGTGCACACGTACAAGCAAGCTTTTTGCTATGTGAAGCAATTAGCCACGGCTCGTCGTCGCGCGTTTGGCTTTGGGCACCGAACTGTCGCGCCATGGTGATCGACGATCTACTCTCTAGGCGGCGCTGAGCTATACTCGGTGTCGCGGTGTCAACGCAAAACGACAACCTTTCGCGGCTTTACAACCCTTCCGTCATCGGGCCAATATTAAAGTCCCGTCGAGGCATCGCGCGCTCCGAACAAGAAATACAAGCGGCCCGACTCGGCCGCGTCGGCGCTTCTTGTTAAAGGGGTATTAAACTGTCGTTGCGACAGAAGAAGAACTCAACCGAGTAATATATGTTCCATAATCGAGCGGCGCAAGAAGCGACGCAAAAATGCTTTTTAAACGGGCGCTGACTTTCGCTTCGCCCACTTCTTTTTGCCCGCGCGTCATTCAATCGAGCCTAATTAATCGCGCGACTCGTTTGCCAACCGATTTCGGGTTTGCCGATTTTTTCGGCATATAATAATATCGGTATACTGGATTTATTCTACTTTTCGTTAAACCGATTCCCAAATTTAAGACCGAGCGCGAAATCGGTTGGGATCGCGATCGTCGTAGAAATGTATCTAATTTCGCGCCGCGCCGTCCCGGGCGATACGTCGTATAAGTTCGTATTATTTTTAAAATATCGTTTAAATTGAGGCAATTAATACACCGCCTCGGCGTTTGCGAAAGCATTTTAAAAATGCACCGCTGGGGCAGTTGAACGACAGACGGCTATTTTTATTCGACGAGATTTTGGAGACGACATTTCGTAAGAAGAAAAAGAATTGCAATGCGGCAAGGCAGCACATACAAATAAACAGGGACCACTGTTTGCAGTGCGTGATCTACGTAGCCAGAACAGCGCTCGCTCTGATTTATCGGTCTCCGGCCCTCCTGTGACAACCTTATTCTACTATCCGCCAGTTGTTGCCATATTCCTATATTTCCATGTAAAACACACGCTTACAATTTCAATATGATACTCCGCCGTCGAGCCTTCTTAATCTTTCGCCCGAGCGGAATTGTTCTTCGCGATTTATTTTCGTTTGCGCGCGCTTTTTATTTGCTTGCCGCAATAAGCAAAAGGGAGAACGCGCCGCGCTCAAATTTTATATAATTTTAGACATCTGGCTGGAAGCGCGCATCGACCTTGGCGTTTATCTTCCAACGCGTCAATTCCACTTTGCGGCGTCAATTTTTATCAATCCAGTCGGTGCAGAAAAAGTCCGACCGATCCCTCCAGATATCAACGTCGATATACACATCAAGCCGGGCCAGTTCCCAGGCTTTCTGAGTCCTGACTGGACCGACGGCTATATTTCTGCAGCCGCTCGGACTTCGTATCGGGTATATATGATTGTGGAAGCCGACGCGAATCGGCTGATTTCCGATCCGCGACCGCCGAAAAGTAAAACCGATAGCGCAAGTTTCGCATCAAGTTTCGCCGGGGGGGAAAAAGTCGACTTTCCTGCGAATTGTCATTCTCGAAAGCTTTATTTTAAACCGTCGCTGAGCGGCTCCTCCCAGAGGAACGAGCGCGGATTTTTTTCCCGGAGATACTTCCCTCGATCGGAATCCCAGCCGAGCATCCTGGAGCATGTACGAGCTGTCAGACAATAAGAGCTGCGCCGTCTTATCGAGTTATTAGACCGCTATTAAGTGCCGCGCAGCCGCAGTAACGAGCATCGTCGAACGCTCGAACACTACCGAATTTGTCATAAATCTTCGTCGCGAATGAATCGCAATAACAATTAAAATTGCAAAAAGGACGGCGACTGAAAAACGAAGGATTAATTACGGCATTCGGGTGAAAAACCGTCGGGGATATGCGATACCGATAATTAAGTTTTTGCGATTGCGGAGCGTAAAATTAAGCAGGAATAATGCCATTGAAGATGGCTCGTTCGGAGAGATTCGTGTACACGGACGGAATTCAAGAATCGATAATTCTTTAATCGGGAAAAATATTTAAGAAAATATTAAAAGTACGAGATTTCGTAAAAATCGTCTCGATAAAAGTGTATACCGTACGTAAAATAACAGATCATGGACTAAAGTAAACAAAACACGCGTGACCTTCGAGTCGTAAAGTATATCTTTTGTTTGTTTACATTTTAATAACCTTCCCGTATCCTAATTGCATATAAATGTGATATTTGTAAACAAAGAAATGTTGGTGAACAAATATTAATACGGGATCTACAAAAAGTACATTAAAAATCTTCCAAATCGACGGGATTTGATTCAACGATCGTTTTATTTTCTTTTTACGCTAAACAAAAGTTTAATCAATTTAATTGTCCCATTACAAAAGGCATTAATGAATTGATTTGGCGAACTATTACAATTTTTCGCGATTTAACGAGCGGAAAAGTTGCGGCGGTTTATTTATGAACGCGCGTAAGGTTCAAAAATGACGTTTAATCTCTCATCGTAAACGCTGACTTAAACGAAGGGGATGCCCCCAATAAATACTGGCGGGACGACGCGTGCGATATTTTTCGCCGGCGGACAAAAAAGGGCCCGGCGCAGTGGAAAAATAAAGAAGACGAGCTCCGCGCGACGCCGCGGCGCGGAAAGTGAATAAACGTCGAGTGTTTGCGTAGAAACGCAAAACCTCAATTTACGGAGCGCTCTGTTTGCCATTACGCCATCGCAGCCGCGACGCTCGATTTTTCAAACACTCCCGACACACTGATATTATATATTATTAATGCCCCGGGTGCCGGGGCTTGGCACGCTGCGAGACTGCAAATATTAGCGGATACTTTTCCGCAACGGATATTCCCGTATTGCCCGCCAAGAAGCGTATTATGGGGAAAAATCAATTCGCATTCCTCTTAGATGGCGCTCTTATTAAATTTCGTGCAGTTGAATAATTTATTGGCAAAAAAGAAACCGGGGCGGAGGGGAGGGAGAAGAAAAATGCATTATGACGGATGAACCGAACGCAATTATCCAATTAAAGTTCAACTTTTTCCCTCTCATAGTTTTCAATTGAAACGACATTCCAATAGCGGATACGTTGGCTTGACATATAGAAAACACGCGTTAGTAGGAATTTTATACGACCACGTGATTGCGACTAGCAAATACTCGAGTTAGATCGATTTTAATTATTTAACTGCGGTCGTTTTATTCCGTTATTTATCATTAATTAAAGTTGGATAATGTAAAAGAAAACACGATTTTCTCGCGCTTAAAGCAAAAAACAATCACCCCGCGCACTACTAAAACAAGTGTCTTGAACCGAGACATTTTCATGCAAAAGACATAAATAGTATCTAATAATAAGACACT
>JABFQC010004471.1:0-12648 GCA_022817085.1 Psilanteris sp. ZL-2020
GTGTAGTTATAAATTGACACGCTTTGTATATTCGTTAATGATATTATTCATTATTTAGTATAAGAAAAAAAACATTTTTGTTTGAATTGACGATTCTGTTTGGAAACGATATTTATATATGTGGATAGTAAGTATTAATCTCCATTAATTATTAATAAATATAAATTTTATGAAATACAATGTTAGTTTATTCCCTTTGCTTTAATAATTAATGCGTGTTTTGTGTTTTCAGAAATATTTAAAATAAACACCTGCACTGAGAGAAATAAACGACGAAAAATTACTATCTATATCATTAATTCGGAACTATAAGAGAAAATTCAGAATATTTACTATTTTTAAAAGTAATATATTATGATAAAGTAGTTTTTTTCGATGTAAAAAAACTTATTTTTTTCTTTTAAAAACAGTAAACATTATTCTTTTTCTCTTATTATTCCAAAGTAAGGATATAAATAGTAATTTTTCGTCATTTATTTGTCAGTATGGATATTTAGCATTATAAATAAAATAAACGTTATCCCCTATCATTTATGCAATTATACATGAAAAATTAATTTATTCGGAAATCGTTGACAAAACGAAATCAAAAAGCAAAAAGTGTAAATGTTTATTTAACGTACGACGAATTACTGTAATTATGATTTATTCAATAAAATATATTAACATGAGCAATGGATATGGTGTTCTTTGTTTCCTTGGTCCTATTTCATGTTGTGGTTAACCAAATGTTCGTTACGTAGCGATGTTCGCTTGACACCACAAATTCAAATTCTGAAAGTTTCAACGTGAAATGTTTAGTGTCATAGAAAAGTATCTGCACTTCCACTCCTTGTATACATGTGATACCGCAGTTTTAAATGTCCCGTTATGATTACCATAAAGCGGATTTTATATGTGGCACACATAATACTTTCAAATTTGCGTTTTGAAAATATATTTAACCGAACTATAATTTATAATTACTTCAAATATATATATATGTATATAAACCACGTATATTAGCGATATATCGTTTTTATAAGATAATTCCTTATTTCGATCACTTTTACGTTATTTTCATTTTACATAATTAAAGTAATCAATTTTAATTAATCAATTCTATATCAACAATGTTTATAAAATAGATAAAGGATTAAAATATTGACATATACTTTGAAACTTTCAATTAAATACAAACCTTTAGATTAAAGTTTATACACGGAAAGAACTATGTTTTATCAAAAATTACTATATATACTATACTACGCATAGGATGGGGCATTTAAAAATAAATATTTTACCTTATTTAATTTTAATATTGCAAACATCCCAAGAAAAATTACTATATTATATTGTAATCTATATCATATTATACAGTAATATCTTTAGTCTTAAATACTCCATCCCAAGTCTAGTGTAATTGTAGTATTTAATGCTAAAACTATTTTTTCCGTGCAAGTTATAGTATAATATTGCAGTGTAAAAATGGTAAACAATTTCGAGGGTTCGAATTTTTATAGTCTTGATATAAAAATACTTTAAACATTAAAGTCATAAATCCATGCAATTCTGATATAAATTTAATGATACTTTTTTTACAGTTTATAATTCAGAATAAGTCTCTGTGTCATTAAGCAATTTTTTATTTTAAATGGAAATCAGGAAAAGTTGTTTAAAAAAAAAAAAAAGTAAATTTTCATGAATTATTGACGAAAGATTCAATGAAAATATTTCTTTTTTAGACGTTACATTTCGTATCTTTTCTATCATTGGTACCGTACATAAAATTACCGTGTTTAATATAAACATTATAACAACGCAAGGACATTTCTCGCGATGAAAGTGTATATTTGTTACAAAACTACAATTTTGATAATGAATTACACGGATTAACTTTTAGAATTTGTTCTCGAAACAAGCTCAGAAAATGGTTTTGAAAGTTGAGTTACGACGCATGTTAAAAGTTGTCATTTTGCAATGCTTTTTAGGTTTACTTAAGACGAAGGAATAGTTATATTTAGTTAGGCAATATTAATTAGTAATACGCTATTAGTCAGATAAGTGATATGAAACGTTTTTCAATAACATAAAATTATGATCATAATATTGATTCTAAATTTTATTAAAAATATCGTCTTTTGTTTACATTTATTGTCTGCATCTAATTTTTTATGATTTATTAACACATCAAAACGTTATTCGTTAAATATGTTAACAGAATGTGCGTTTTAGGGGAAAAAATAATATTAAACAAAATTAAAATTGGAACATTATATTTATTAGCTAAATGACATATTACATATATAATATATATATATTTATATATATATAAATAGATGTTGCATTATTCTTCACTTCTCGTCTACATAATGTTTTGAAATGTGTATTGAAAGCATCACTTAGGTTTTTGTAGTTAGTTGAAAAATTCGAATTAAATTACTTAAATGTCCTTATCAGTTAATTCGATTAAATGATTGTTTAATGAGCACATTCGGCACAGACGGGTGACGTGAAATACTTATATTCGAAGCAAAATTTAAACAATAAAAGATATCGTTAGTTGCTCTCTGCGTACCAAATTTGCGCAGAAAACAGTTTGTTCGGTTAATTGGATTTGTTGGTGGAATAGGTCTTCTATAAACGAATCGCGAAACCTTATAAAAATTGTCTCGCTTCAGAGTAACACTGCGCTGCAAAAAGTAAGTAGTTCTAAGAACGCGGTAAGCAGTATATTACAGTCTGTTAATATTCTACGGTTGCACGATATCGGTATTATAAGCGATAATCAACCGATTCGAGTCACAATTTCGGCACAATTTAGACTAAACAAGAATAAGGAGAAACGAAAAGTTGTTCAGCGATATAAAAAAGTCTCGGAAAAGTCTTAACGTATTTTGAATTTATCAACAAAGGTACCAAACGATTATTTCACTGTACGTATGTTGTATGTAATTCGATTCGGATTTTGATATTTGAAAATGTATCAGTGACGTTTAATTTATTGAAAATAATGGAAATATGCGTCAGTCATTAATTTGACAGACATTTTGGATTCCAATTGTAAGCGGTACACATTTTTCAGAATTTTTTTTCTTAATTTTGGTGGCTCGATAAAAAATAGTAGAAATCAGCAGATACATAACAAATTTGTCATACGGGTCGAAGTAACATATATGAATGTTAAAATCCAAAGTCGAACGTTTAACGTTATTGTTAGATTAATATCTTAAGCTCAATTTAGAAATTGTGGTATACAAAAAATTTTTTTTGTCTTACATTGTGATTTAAAATGCGTTTGAACTGTTTCTAGTTTTAATAATATTCTCCTCGTTTTCATTTATTTTATGCGCGTTAATTATTGCCGCGGTTTAAACGCGAGTATTCTACTTAATATTAATTCGTGTTCGTGATACCATAATTATTTTAATGTACGTGTAAGTAAAGAACGAGCAAGAAAAATATCATGTAATGCCAACACAATACATAACTCTTTTTTTTTAACAGGTGCGCCATTTTTAATGCGAGTTAATTATGTAAGAATTATATATATATATACACGGTTTTGACAAATTTTTAAAAGTGTAGAAATATTTGTCTGCGTGACGTTTGACGTGATGTGTCGGTTCAGAATATGAATTGATTATATATATATATATCTACATAATTTAAAATTATCCATCGGGAGAGGAAGCGAAGCGTTTCGTTTATGAAAACAAAAAGGGCTCGTATTGTTCCGACACCGGAATAAAGTTTCAATTTGTTGACGGTGCGTGTATTTAAAGTCGGTTTAAAACATTCAAAGTGTAAACATTGCAAAGCCATTTATTGAAACCGATATGAATTATCTATTATTTTCAATACAACGTACAGCGACATACAAAATAATGGTTACAAAAATATGGTTTTTTCTTGGGAATAAATTACCTCGGCAATAAAAATTGTAATTAAGGACAAAAACCATCGTCAAACGAACCAGGAAACGGTGACTTCCTTTTTCATCATAAAACACTGGCTGCTTTTTCTGCCTGTATTTCAAACTCGTTTTTCTTTTATCCCGAATTAAACTTTTGATTTCAACTATACGTACTTCTGGAAAAGTGGAATTTCTTTTTTATATATCTTAATTTATGGTAATTTCGTTTTTCACGTGTGTACAATATGTGAAAAATCGTTCCAACGTACGTAAGATTTTCGATTCATAATTAATCGATTGAACCGTGACGAGAGTTTTCACGAATATAAAATAATATAAATAAACATTAATAAAATTAAGTACAATGAATGTAAGGTAAATACGCTGAACTGGCCGCTGTGTATTAAATTCGCTATTGATTGGTATTGACCTAAATAATACAATGTACCAACGAATTGATCAATAATTGCTACAACTTGCTTCAAATGTGTCGGATAATCAAAACAGCTTCGCTTAAATCGATATAAATATAAAAAAAATCATTCTTAACTCGATGCATTTTCAAATAATTTTTCAATTATACTGTATTTCAAAGTCATTCAATTTTCATTCGAACAATTAATTTTGCATTTAAATTTTAATAATTTAATTATTGCCCTTTGAATACATTTATTACAATTAAATCCGTTTGATTGTTGATTCAAATCAAGCACCGCTAATCATAATTAATTATATGTACACTGAGAAAAATTAAGTATGACAACTTATTAATTAAAAAAAAAAAAAAATTTGGGTTTATAAGCAACAAACCGTCAAATTTACTATTTTTAACAGTAATATTATCAGACAAAGTACTAAATTTCTATGTAAAATTGTTACATTTTTCCATTAAAAATAGTAATTTTGACGCTTTGTCGCTTAAAAACCCAAATTCATATTTTAAATAATAATTTTCCATATTTAGTATATAAAAAATATATATATATATACACGACGCGTCGATTTGTTATTGACAATTGAATATCGTTCACTCTTTCGATCCTTGTTTATTTATTCGTACCAAAATTGTTGTTTACGTATTGAGCAAAGCAACCATTCTCTATAGTTGATTTGCCGTATATACATATCAATATTGATTTTTTGGGAAGGCGCAAGCGCTTTTCGAATCCTTTGCAGAGTCAGGGGGTGCGGTTGTTACCATGGATCCCAGTGTGCTGGCCAACATGGATAAAGACGCACTGAAAAAGCAGATCGAGAACATGAAATATCAAGCGACGATGGAACGGTGGCCATTATCCCGAAGTATTACAGCGTAAGTGAACAGTTCGGCATACTTGCGGGTTAACGCCAAATTCGTAATTTCCGTTTGTTAATTACGCGCGTAATTAAGTCGAGACTTGTGACAATTTTCGTCAGCCGGAAAGCAGCCGTAGCTGTCAAGTTGTACCGTTCTGACTGGTTTTGAGTGTGCGCAGCGAATGCGCGCGCTGAACAGATAACGTCGAACGATTTGACGTCAAAATTGATCACCGAAGAAACGTTTTCTTCTTGACAGCGATACGGAATGCAACTTTGTGAAGGAAAACGTTTTTTAGTTTCTTGGAAATTAGAAAATCGGCTTCCCCGAGATGAACGAAGATCGACACGCCATCTGTCATTGTTTCGGCTTTCATTGCCATTAAGCGATTAGTTTTTTGGGCTTTTAATGACAAGTTTCGTACACGCTTTGGTGCTGATTAATGTCGCGGTGGATTTGACATCCGACGCGTTCGTAATTTATTTTGGCGTTAAGGGTGTTTGGATCAATGGGAATGGCGTTTGAGTATTGAACGGCAGGGTTTGTTGTAATGCAGAGTTATAACAAATTTAGTTATTGTTACGCGGAGAAAAATAATGTGGTAAAAAGTATTATGTAAATAGTAATACTGGGATATAGTTGAAAATACTATAAAAATTACTATATTTAATTAAGGGAAATGATCACGCCGCATAATAATTGACTGACATTACGAAGATTTTTATTATATAATGTAGTACTTTTTATAGTTTTGCAGTAATTCTTATATAGTATTTTCAAGTGTATCCCATTGTTACTATTTATATAATGATTTTTACTATTTATTTTTCTCAGCGTAGTAAACACAGATTGCGTGAATTCAATTGTTTATTAATTCTTGCTGTATTAAATATTGTTATGGCCCTTGTAATTATGTCATTATGAATTATGTATTATATTGTTAATAATTATACTAAATATTTTAAGTGTTTAATTCACACTGAACAAAAATATTAGTATAATTTTAAAATTTACTATATTTTATAACGATTATAGGATAGAATTACATTCATAACAAATATTCTTATATATATATATATAATATATATATATAACTTTATATAATTAATAATATAATGTAGTAATTAAAATTAAAATATAATAATTATTGTTTTACAATCTATTATTTAATTCATTATCAATTCAAACTTTTTATCAACATTGTAATTATGGTAATATAGTGGCATAAACACAGTATTTTCTTTCTCGTTTATGCCTACATTTTTACCATAATTTGGGAGTCAGTTTCATTTATTTTATAGTAAAATTTCAATTATATTTTTCTCCGTGAATAAATATCACCAACTAAATATTAAAAACCCCACTTTAAATATGAAAAACTACTATAAACAAATTCCTTAAAGTATATAATTCGGTCATTTCGACCATCCCGAACTGTGCACTCTCGCGTCTGCGCTAATTCGTTGCAGTTTGGTCGGTCGCGAAATATCTGTCTATCAGCGAGCATTCGTCGTAATCGTAAAATCGTACACTGAGAGAAGTAAATGACGAAAAATACTCTCTATATCATTAATGCGGTATCGTAAGAGAAAAATCATAATATTTACTATTTTGAAAAGTAGTATATTATGAAAAAGTAGCATTTTTCTATGTAAAAACTTACTTTTTTCTTTTAAAAACAGTAAATATTATGCCATTTCTCTTATGCTTCCAAATTAAGAAAATAAATAGTAATCTTTCGTTATTTATTTTTGTCAGTGTAAAAACGCGAGCCATTGCATAAGACCCGGCACTTTCCTGACACGGAAAATGCTTATCCGTTTGGCGTAAGACAAATGTTAGTTAATAAGCACAATGCCGCGCTATTCATCTCTCGAAATAGTTTCAGGAAATCGAAAGCTTCGGTTGGCGCGCGGCGTAACCGGCGCGTTCTCAAACGCGCGTTAGGAATAACATTTTTCATCTGCTCGTGTATATTCGAGATAACAAAACAGTCCATTGTTTTGTTATAAGCGTGTGTTGCAAACGTTACGAAGCTGGCGAAATTACGTAAAGACGCGATGCATCGCGGATTTATTGAGCAAGTCCGATTTGTTTGGCTGCGCGCGAGATAAGTCGGTGGACGGTTTTGTTCGTGATCATTCATACGGGGAGTCGTTGTTGCTTCGGGATTAATCGAGGCCTGCTCTTGGGGCGTCGCGAGTGTAACGAGCCGTAAGCAGCGTCGGCGCGCTGCTTTTCGGTTCAATTTTGTTTCGTTTTCGAAACGAATCGCGCTGCGGTGGCGTCGGACACGAACGCAAGCGCACATAAATACATGCAAATTTCGTTGGATTCAACGAAACTAATTTTTTTATTTTTTTTTATTTTATTTCTATATAAGCACGGACAATGAGTCCAATTTTTTACAACATTTATTATAAAATGTGTTTTACAAGTCAGTAAATACAATTTTTCAAATAAAAACAATAACATAATAGTCAAAATAGAATAATAAAATTTACAGATTGAACAGAAGGAGAAACAATTTTTGCATTATCAGTTGACATAATATTTACAAACAAATACAGAAATTAAATAGATTAAAAATATGTACAATAAATTAAAAAAATATTGAAGAAATGATGAGAGAAGATTGGCACTACTCGTACTTTAAAATATTTCTAGATATAAACATATCAAATGTAGATTTCGATATAAAATAATAGGTCCAGTTCATAAAAATCAGTCACGATTTGTTGTTATTCAAACAAAATGTTTTGTTGAATCGACCAAGTTCATTCAAGGATGATTTCGTTAAAACATTAAACATTTCAATAAGGATATAAGCATTGCAAAATATTTCGTTGAACTTTATGGATAAATTGGCAAAATTAATTTCGTCAATTTTGTTATATCAATTTCTGTGCGTTCGTATTGAGAACGATGTATTTATATATATATTATCAAGATTTACACTGAGAGCTTTCAAATTGCCAAATACTATTAAACCGATTTTTGTATTTTTAATAAATAAAAAAATTGTAAAGTTAAAGCTTGATAATAAAATTTAATTTTAACAATAAAATATGCTTGGTTGGAGAGAAACAAACACCAATATTTATAATACGGGAATATTAAATTGAATTTTGAATAAACTGAATGTTAATTGGTAGTATGCTGTCAGATTGTCAAATTTTGATAAACAGGTTTACGTATTTTTGACAAACAAGAACAGCGTAAGGTTAAAGCTTTATAATAATAAAATTCACTTTGATTAATTTTTCAATAAATCAAATTATAGCACTTTTGAATAAATTTATCTTTTTTCATAAACTTTTTGTTAACTTCATTTTAGGTTAGAATGTTAAAACTTGATAATCTGTTTTGATAAATTTTAACAAATAATTGTACAAGCTTAGGTGAATTGAATAAGAAAAACGAGGATGTTAAATTTGAGTAAACCGATTGTTAAATTATAATCAAAGATTGAAACTATATTTGATGAATAAACTACGAATTTTTGACCAATTACAAATATAATACCAAATTAGTCAACTTTTTACGAAAATTTGATAAATTTTTCTCTCAGTGTATATTCTGCACAGAGAAAAAAATTGTAGTAACGATAATATATTATTATATATTATATATATAATATATATATATTACAATATTGTACTTAACATCATCATTTTGGTTAAGCCAAACATATATTATGGTAACCAGATCCAAATTATAGTAACGGTTACAATAAAATATGTTTGCTATAACCAGATTCGTATTAACCAAACAATTTTTCTTCAGTGTAGTAATCTACACTGACAAAACGAAATTGTAAGGATAACTATATACACTGAAAAAATTATATTACAAAGTTGACCAAATTAGATACTAAAAGGAGGAAAAGTGAGCGAAAATGTAAATAAACGTTAGACAATATCATGGTATTTACCAATTATTTGGTAATCTTTGACATAGTTTTAGAATTTTTTGACCGTAATTTATCATAATATTTACATTTTTGCCTATTTTTCCTACGTTTATTATTTAGTTTGGTAAAATTTGTAAGATTATTTTTTTCAGTGTACATCGTTCGTGGTACAATGTCGTATTGTAAAACCATTACAAATTCAAATAGTAATTATGCGGGTCAATGAGACGACATAATTATATGCTTTTAATCAATCGGAAGCCTCGGAATGTTACAATGTAAATTGTATAATTTTATTTTCTCAGTGCGTATACTAGAATTTTTTCTCCATACGCGATTGAAATTCGACGGAAACTATTTTTCAACAAAATTCGTCCGAGATGGCTAAAATTACACACCGAAGGACTTTTAAAACTTGCAATTGATTGTAAAATTGAAAAAAAAAAAAAGATTCAGGGACAATTGTGAAAATTTGCATTTTCGTTGAATTGGGAAAACGTGCAAAGTGATTGAGAAAGTAGAGGAAAATTTGTCTTCATACAATTACAATTGCTTAATAAAACTACAAATTTAGTACATATAAAATACGTATCAAAGGCGGTGTACTTGAAAGTACAATAAAAATGCTATATATAATGCAACGCAATTTTCATTTCATAATTCATTTAAATTGTGTAAACATTTTTAATATATTATACAGTAATTTTTATAGTATTTTCAAGTACATTCAACCGATCTATATACAGTGAATTGTCCAATACACATTTTCTTCGTGTAAATATATTCGCTGGTACCCGATTTAAACTATCCCACGTACGAAAATTGATTTTCCATTTTGTTATATCTAAATATTGCATATCACAATTTCCTTCTCGTTCATTTGCTATTCTGAAATATCGCTTAACAAACTTTTCCTCGACATGGAAGCCTTAAAATGATTGTGTATAAACGCTCCGCATTGATTTGTATAAATGTTGTCATCGCTCGTGCGTGTGTGTATATATGTGTGCGTGTTTTAAGTACAAAACGAAGGAAACGTCGTTTATATCTTGTTGAAAATTGAGACGAAGTAAACGCGGTGATCGCTCGTGAAAGAAAAAGGCTAAACACGCCCAAGGTCGCTTTTTAAGTCGGAATACTTGAATTCGGACCAAAAATACGATTACAATTTTCTAACGGCGTCGCGAGCGAGTTTGGCAAACGCACACATAATGATTGAAATGACTTTATCGCGTGACAAAAAACCGTATACATATGCATCGCCGACACGTACGCGGGCGAATAAAAAAGGACGAATTATCGATTCCAGATTTATACGCGTGACTCGATCGATTACAAAACCAATTCGTTTGAGTTTACAATATAATAAATGAAATAAATGAAATTCAAATATTATAAGCAAGGGGAGGAAGAGCGAACCGCCGAAGAGAAAGAGAGCGAGAGAGAAAAATCCAAGGTTGGAAAAGGAACAGGATCGCCTTGGACCAGCCGCGCGCGATTAATGGACTGTTTGTTGCAAAAATTTCAGTGTCGTTGAAAAAGACGCCCGAGTATTGTTCGTTTGGGTCAAAGACTCGTCGGGGATATATCCTTTGGGTATCTTTACATTTCGCGGATACTTAAAATCCTTAACATAACTTTGTCGTAAAATTTCAAAAGGGAAAAATATAATAAAGAAACGCGCGTCTCGAACGTAAATACACTTTTACTAACGATCATTTATTACCGCTTCCAATGCTTGCACTCGTACGCGCGGAACGTAAGCGATTTTTTTTATACTTTGCAACGTCGATCGAGTATTCGATTCAATTTGAGTTCGGAGCGTAAATTTTGGTTCCGAAACACAGCAATAGGAGACGCATTTTAGGAACATTTTTTTAATAATAAAATTACCAAGTTTTTGATTTGATTCAGATTGAAATTGAAATAAAATTGTTTCGGTATTATATCTATTAATAAATTAATATATACGGGAAAACATTTACAGTTTAAAACAACATTTTTATTATTTGATTCTACATTGAGCCTAAAAGTTAACCTGTAAATGTTATATTTACAGTAAAGTCAATGCTACACGCACAGAAATGATATAGTTGAAATAAAGGAATTATTTTGTTAAGCGTATTTTGTCAATTTGTCTCTGAAGTATATGAGTTTATTAAAATATTTCGTAAATATTTACATTTTTCCTGAAGCGTTTAAAATTTGTTTACAAAATTAGTGTGTTGATTCAAATAATAAACACCAACAAAATGATCGAAGTTGAATTTTGTTGATCTAACAAAACTATTTGTTTAGTTAAATAACAACAAAATTATGTTGAATGAAACAAAATTTGTTTGTATCTACAAAAGATTTCTATGCGTGTACGGGTTAAATTTTGAATTAAAAGTATTCACATGTTGAATCAATCAAAATGATGCGGAGATACACAGAAAATTTCTAAAGATGTATACGTATTATTAATAATTATGTTACAGAAATAATATATATTAATAAATAATACGGTTCGATATGAAATGCAAATTTTGAAACTAAAAAGAAATCAACAATTTAAAACATTCTTTCTGATTAAAATGTTTAACTTAAACTATAATGTGCGAAAAATTCGACAGTTCATGAAATCATTAATATATGCGTTTGGATTCCGCATTTATAGATGTTATTTTAACATCATAAAATTCTTATTTCTAAATAAAAGTATGAACTTTGTTCTAACTGTTAAAGAAACGTGAAAACTTTTTTCCGTGTACACATACTCAAATAAACATTTTGCTGGGATAACACGACATGTGCTGTCCTTAATATTTTTTGTGTTCAGACAATACTTACTTGGTGCAAACATTATTGCCAGTAACTGTGTCGCATTATTTTAAAATTGTAACAATTGCTAAAGATTAAATTGAACATATAGTTATTTCCGAGCGGTTAATGTCATATTTTGTAAACCAAAATAAATTTGCGTCTGCTCAACATGCAATATTTATATAAATAATATCATCATTAGTAAACTGTACAGTAGATTATATATAAAAGAAGTAAATATACCTCAACGAGAATTTTACATTATCAATTATTTTTGTAAATCTTTGAATTACAAAAAAATTTCTATTTAATTATAAAATAATTGTAATTTGTGTTACCCTAACGCAAAATATGCGATGCTATAAAACTCTCAATCTAACACATTATGATGGACTGCACTGTTAAAAAAGAGTGTCTTAGATGTCACGATTTTAAGACACAAAGTGACTTATTTAAGTCACTAGCTGTCTTAATAAAAAATATTTTGCATTAGATTAAGACACTTAGGCGTCTTAATTAAGTCGCTTTGTGTCTTAAATAAGACACGTGAATTATATGTTTTTTAACAGTGTGTAGTATAGTCATCTATATATTTTTTGTATATATATATATATATATATAACGGCAGTTTCGAGGACAACGACTTTTTGGGCCCCTAGGTACGGCCCTGAAAACAATTTTTTTTTGTAGAAAATATGGCGGAGCGCATCGGGCGGCCTTCGGCCACCCTCATAAAGG
>JABFQC010004472.1:0-12647 GCA_022817085.1 Psilanteris sp. ZL-2020
ACATTATGCATTCATTCACATCAATGGCCATTCTAACCTGTCGTTGAAAAGTGCATCGTACCGTCCACGGCAATTCGCTCGCTTTTCTACGTCGCATCCACGTAGCTATGTATCATCCTTGACAAAATTTGATTAATCGCTAAATTTGCTTAGGGTACCTCGATTGAGGTTCAGGTTTCCCATCTATTTCCAGTACTACGTGAATTGACCCAAATTTGAATATTATTTCTTTACATTCTATTTCTAGAACTCTGATACACTTCAAACTATATTTATGTAATATATTAATTGGCGTTATAATTATATATATAAAATGGCGTGTCTTCCTCTACTCAGAATTTGATACTTTTTTTATTGCAAAATACCACGGTTTCAGTTTATTCGTTTTCAGTTTAATATTTCAATGCAGACGATTTAGTGTATACACGCACGTAATAATTTATTAATTTTTGTAATGATTTGGAAATTAAACTATATCCTATTACACTAATAAAGTGTTTAATGTGAAACTTCCGGTTATTTAAAGGGCTCAGACCTGCTACAAGTTAAACGCGAACGAGTTCAGGGAACTTTTTTCAATGAAGCTAAAAGAAAAGTGTGGTGTTGGAATTTAGGTAAATAGTGACGGGGAAAAATTTATGTCTTGGCAGATAAATTAGTATATTTTATTTTTTATCCCGTTCATATGGGTATACGTATATAGTTTAACATCCAAAAAAAAATTAGGTTATGAAAATTATTTTTTTCGGGCTTCTAGTTTTAGAAAAATGACGCGTCTTTGAAGCGGAAAAAAGAAAACTTCTGGTTCACCGTATGAAAATTTCTCAAAATGATTTAATGATCTTTAAAGTCGACACTTGTGATGATGTCCTTGTCCGATTAACTAATGCTGGTTTACTATCTCTTTCTTTATAGGAATTCACACTACTATATACATTTAATTAATTAATATACATTTATATATATATATATATATATATAAATAATTAGTTTCAATTAATGAATTTATGCCACTTTTTGTATTAAGTATAATCATAAAATAAATAATTAAATACGTAACGAATAAAAGAAAAGACAAAATTGAAAATCTTATATATCTTAACAATTCGATTTTAAATATTTCGTGAACATCTCAAGATGATGTGAATTTATATATATTAATTCAAGCTATTTTTTTATTTTATTCATATTTAAGATTAAAATAATTGATGTAACTTGTAGTCATTCCTCAACCTCAAGTTTTATAATTAATGAGCTTAATTAATTAGAACCTCGTGATCTGATACGTTGAAATCGACTTCAACATTTTGAAAACTATACAGGTACTGTTTTCCCGGAATCAATCGGACATAGCATCTGAGTCTTCAGGAAAAACTTGTCCGGTTGCCTGAATTTCGTTGTTTAAGCGTAATTCAATTTAGAAATGGCCGTAAGGCAATTTTCGTCGAAAAATTAGTTACAAATCTAAATTATGTAAGACAAACCGTTCGTATCGTGAAATTTACAAAAGTAACACAAAAAAAGGAACGTTGATCCAGGTTAGTTTGGAACTCCGATAGTCGCCAACAAAAATGTGATTCCGATCAATTCAGAGTTGTTCCCGGAATATTATACCTATATTCATGGTGCACTAAATTGATGAATTTTCTAAGAACGATCGACAGTCGACGCGTACCATTTTAGTGGAAGTTCGTACGCGCGCAGATTTTCATTTACTTTATTTGTATAATATAAAACAAATTTCATTCTACACGCAGAGAAGAGTTTTGTTGATTCCACCAAAATTTAATTAAGTTATACCAAATATTTTGTAAATGTAACAAAATTTTGGTTGAATCAACACAATGTTCTCTGCATGTACGGTAAATTAAACACAGAAAAGTACCCTTGACAAAACCAAAAATGAATGGATTAATTAATTGGCAATAAAGAGCAATCGATCATTACACTTAATTCAGCGCTAAAATTTATTTGTACAACCCTAACCTAGAATTTGGTTAATCCGCATAATATATAGCTATACTTAACATATTTTTGTCACACTTTCTGCGTCGCTGTATAAATCCATTTGACCTAAAAATGAATTTATTTGTCTCACTCAACTAAGATAGCTGAACGTATTTTTTGTCGATAACTTTGAGAATTGATTCGCACCGTGCTGTTAACGTTATATTTATAATTCGGCAATTCGGCGGCCAATTGAATGCGAGGAAATGCGTCAGACGGCGTCAAATATAAACGATGAATTTCGTTAACGCGAAAAGCACCGAGATGACTCCGAATGTTTGAGGAATAAAGATTCCTAATGGGTCTGACAGTTTTTATCTTAATTGTTAATTATCCGAAAGACGCTGGCCTACATAAAATCGGATTTTTTTGTTCGAAGAATGCGACACGCGCGGTTACGTAGGTACGAGATTCAGTTTCCTAATCCCTTGACTATCGCGTCCCCTCGGTAAAGAGAAAAAGATAAATACGGAGATGGACAGAGAAAACGACAGGCTTACAATTTGCCCTCTTCCCCACCCACGTTTCCTCTCACTTAATCTCCTCTCTTTTTCTGTCGCATACCAATGCCACTAGCACGACGATATTTCGGTACGCAACGCGACAAATATACGCCTGCATGAGTGCACCTGCACCTAAGTCGCTCGAATCCCGGCAATTATAATGACAGCGTGCGAAATTGCACTAGTTTTATTAATTGCTATACAAATAGTAGAAATTTCTCGTGCCGCGTCTCATTCGAGTTTCGACAGCAATTAACGAAATTGATATTCCGTTTAAATAACGGTAGCTTTTTGGATTCTTTGAAATATACGACTCCTTAATAGAGGATGAATTAAGATGACACTTACGTATATATAATACTTAACTTCAAATGACGTTTTAATAATGTTCCATTAATGAATTGGACAATCCTGTTTTAATATTAGACAATTCAACTATCATTACGTATACGCTTTACATTTTCCTTTTTTGTGGATTATTAATAAATTCGAATACTTAGGTAATGACATTAAAAATACAGTTAGTTTCGATTAGTCCGTTCGATTAAGTCGCCGATGGCTCGCCGACTTCGTCCGACCGTCACAGATGTCACTCGCGTCCTTGTTTGTTTTGATGTATTTGTTAACTGTACTTTTATGCAAATCAATGCACTTTCGGCAGAAACGACGCAAACGGAAAATCGTGAATTAACTGTTTCCAGTCGGTTTCTAACCTCAAGCCTGCCCACGCGTTCCCGTCGCAAACGTTAATTATATATAGGATCCCAAAAATGCGACGCAGTTTGACACCGAGTCATGGCATTTCGTACACCGTGACACATATAAACACAATCGACCCGGCGCCCGGGATATTTTTTTCCTCCTTTTTTCTATTTCGGACTTTCGGTTCGAAATAAATTTTGAATCGATCGCGAGAGGAAATTCGTCGCAAGCAAATTAATCCGATTATTAAAATGAATTAACTAATGCATCGGTCGGTTACTCTGACCCGGATTTTTTGAAGCCGCAAAATATATCGCTCGCATTTTATTGCATTATATTTGACGATGTAACGTTCGCAAAAGTTGGTTGATTTATTAAATCACCGGTTTCGCGTTACGATAACGCGACCCATTCGATTACTATTATCAACGAGCCGCTTCGTTCCAGGCATCGGGACCGTTAACTTTTATTTGTTTAATTAATTACAATTGGCAGGTACAGCGGAGTCAGGCTTCCTATTACGAATCCCTGCTTCAGCGTTTTAGTCTTACCATTAATTGAAAGCGCCAGAACTTTTGATGGCGCTTATTGCGTGATTCCAAAACATCAAAAACAATCCAACTTTGATGACGACAAAAGGTCCCCGCGGGCGCGTTCACAATAGGGTTCTCTTTCGAACAATCTTGAAAATATAAATATCGCCCTATCATCCGTAGACCAAACCAACTTCAAAAGTCTCGCGACAAATGACCGAAAGCTCTTGTCGTGAAATGCGAACCCGATGTCTGCGCGCCACTTGATGGTATTTTTAAGCATTATCCAGCGCTTATAAGCCGCAATTTGTTCGAGACGCAGGTACTCGCGAATAAGGAGTTCTGCAAAGGGCGTCCCAAGGAGGGGGTCGAGGCTTGTCAGTTCACTTTGATTCAGCTCCGTTCAGCTGGTCTTGTCGGTCCGTTCGATGCGTGGCCTGTTCATATAACTGTATACGGTTTGACAGTATGCGATCCTACCTGCAATTGGCCAAAGGCGGTTTGAACCCCCTTCGCCCCCCGCCGAATCCCACGGCACTGTGTCACGAACGCGCGCGCCGTTTTGCCGCTAGTTTTCTCCGACTGGGAATTCGTTCGTTCGTTTACCGCGTCCGAGCTTGCGTGACTTTTTTTTGGGTATTTTCGTTTTTTTTTCTTTTCTTTTCTTTCTCTATCTAAAAATTAGGTTGTCAAGGGGTTCGGACAATTTGTCGCCGCGCGTGAATGAACGTCGGCGCAACCAACATACCGCGGCTGGAAGGATTCCGAAAATTGCCATTTTCCTTCTCAAACGTTCAGTTGTTTCGCATATAAATCCGAGTCGTGAAGTTTTTATCACTCGGCGCGTGAACTTCCTACGATGCACTCGCCTTTTCGGCGCGTCGTTCCGCGCGAAATATTTTTCCATTACGCGGTCGTATCGCGACCCACCGTACAAACGTAAACTGTTATCTGAGGCGGTTAATTTGCACGTTGCGCATTATCAATTGAACGATTAATTGGGTAAAAAGCGCTCGTCCACGAAGCACGGGAGAAAAACAACGCGGTTACGCCGGTCGGTTTCGTTTTGCATTTTTTCTGCAGTATCATTTCACGTAATTTTCCATTGGTCTTGAAGCCTGAGCGGCACGCGGTTCAGCGATAAAGAATTACAAATAGAATTAGCGATACGATAAATCTCATTTTCACTGTGCATTCGTACGATGGCGACATTGTATATGTTGTATGCCCGGTTAATTTGGCAATTAATGAGCAAACGGTTTTAGCAATTAAAATGCAAGATTTTCAGGACGTAGAACATGCGATCGTTGCTTGAACACCGTGTCATTTCTGATATAAGATCAGCATTTTGTCCCAAGTCATTTTGAGAATTCAAAATATTAATTTAATTTATTTATTGTAATTCTTCGTTTCTTTCAACTTATACTTTTTATATGCAAAAAATCCTATTAAAAATTACTATCCGAGTCGAAATCAAGACCCTGATTTGAACCTCGAAATGTCTACAATTTCTCATTTAAGTTCTAAGGGATTCAATACGGTCTAATCTATATTTTAACACTCTTTTAATACTGTAAGACCCTAGTTTGTTTGATTTGTTAAATTGATTTATATTTTTTAATTTATTAGTTAGTTAAACGCCTCTAAATATATTAGTCTACATCTTTAATATTAGCATTTTGTTATATTTTATGAATATATATAATATTTTGTTTATATAATGTTCTTTTTTTAGTTCTTTTTATATTTCCTTCAATTTGCTTGAGCCTGCTTGAACCTCTTAGAACCTAAACGGGAAATTTTAGATATTTCGAGGTTCAAATCAGGGTCTAAAAACTCAGAATATATTAAATTAGAACCTGCTTTAAAGCTATTAGCTCCTAATTTGAAACTATTTTTGAGGTTCAAAACAGTTTTAAATTTTGACTCGGGTAAAAATATAGTAATAGTAGTTGAAACAAATATTCAGTAAATTTGACCTACCTTAAATTTCATTCATTAATTGATGCTAAAAATATATTAATTACACTAAAATTCAGCAATTTTTTTAATAAAATTCTGTAAATTGACTAATGTTTCGTTTTGTTCAATGTTTCTATTCAGTCTGCCTGCACACTTACACGCATATTCCATATCATTCTTCAATTCCATCCGAATCCGTTTTGAAACTTGCGTTAGCATTCCAAAAATGACTTGCATAGTTTTGCGAATTCAAAAACGACCAGGGAACGAGGAAAGATATAAACAAGAAACGTACAGAAAATGCATCTCCGCGTTCGCGTTTGCGAGTCGCCACTCCTCGTCGTCTATAACCTGAAATCATGATGTTCCACCTACTTCGATACCGGTACACCGCCAGCCGTGAAAGTTTCTCGAGCCATTTTTCTCGACCGGATTCTCCGACGTTTTCATACCAAGAAGGTGTGCACGCGTCTCCGACGCCAGAACAAAACTCAAAACGTACCGCGTGATTTTCGTTTCGGTTTTTTCAAACGCCTCGTCAGCGCGCTCCGTTTTTTCAGCTTTTATTCAAATTCAACTGAAATCATTAACGTGGATTAGAATGGGTTTTTTTATAACACGCCGAGCGCCGATAAAGTTAAAAATAATCTCGCCGCGAGCGTCGGTATTATTCCAGATAATTAATCGCCAGTTTCTGCGTGCCGAAACGATTAAAGAACTGTCGACCTCGGGTTAACATTGGCGTCGATTTGGTCAAGCGGATGGGCACTTCCTTTCGCGGAAATAAAAAGAAGAAAAAAAAGGAAGAAGCAAAAACATAACTCGCGTTTTCGCGCGAGTCTTCGCTGGGTTATGCAAGCCGTAATCCGCCGATGAAACGTCCTTACGTTTACCGTACAATAGTCGCGTTTGATTAACGATTTACGAACCAAGTCGGTATTGGTTCGTGCATTTACCTTGCCCGGAGCAAGGCCGCCGTTACTGTATCGCAGGTTGCGACAGAAGAGCGCGAACCACGCGGTACCGCCACGACTCGTCAACCTTTCTCCGCTCAAAATTCCTTACGGGCGCTCCGTAACGCTCGTTCTCCGATAATTCCCGTCTAACGAGCTCGAATTTCCGTCTCGGGACTCAAGAAGTTCGAAAATCGGAAGAAAATCGGCCACAAATAAGCATTCCCAGTGCCCTGACTCGGCCGCCGATCAAACGCCGCGTTGTAGTGTTTACAAACATTTCCATTTGTTTTGAAAACACAGCGCAATGTTTTCGTCATTTGACATTGCCGTTGACGTCAACTTGTATATCAACACCGACACGGAAAACCGACGAATCACGATTCTAATTGGACTACGAATTTGTTCGGTCGTTAATTGGATTTTAACATTGGCAATTTTTCGACCGAGCCCGTATATCATTAGCGACCGAAATCGGCGATTCCTGGTTTTTTGGAGACGCTGTGTTCGGCCATCGCATTTTTCAAGCCGTCGCGTAAGCTCGCACGTGCGCATTTGCAGAAACGGCGCAATTGATTATGCAACAGCAATTAATGGATTTATGAATTCGATTCCGTCATGGCCCGCGGTGTGTTTTCTTGCTCGTAAAAGTGATCGAATCGACGGCTCGATCGAGCCGCAAGAGTCACCCGCATAAACCGTGCGTTTGGTGCATCGCAACATCGGTAACGTGCATACGATTGTTTTGCGATTTTGCATACTGCCCGTATCGTCGAACGTAGCATTTTTGGTGTCGTTAGGAATTCGCAAGGAATCGCGCGGGTTCGGCAGAGTCGCGTTCACTGCTACCAACCGAAAGGAAGTTGTTTCTAATTTGTATGACAACCGACGCGGTTTTTTGGCTGCTCAAATGACTGATCGTCTGGAAAAAGAAGACGTAATTATTTTCGAATCAAAACATTGCCGCCGTCAATCTTTTTATTCGATTTCCTGCAATTGTTTGGATAGAAATATAAACTTACAAAGTCGTTTAATTTATTGATTATTAATTATCCCGCAATTACTAAACAACTACTAATTCGACAAAACGTCACGGTGACGTCATCGTTGGGACTTTTTCAAATGACGCGCGTCATTAACCTTCGACACACAAGAAATTTCGATCCGAATTATTCAATTTCGAAACTGAGATTTGACGCAAGTGATTTATTCCGTCGGTGTATAAAAAATGTATTATCGTTAATCACGTGATATTTTTGTGTACAACCGATGAACAAAATATTGTTGTTATAATGGGAGTCGCAGATTAGATATATTTTGATGACTCTTTAAAATGTATACCGAGTGGAACAGTCGCACTCCACATTTAAGTATTTGTTAGAACAAACACAAAAGTTGTTAACAAATAATTATGTTAGATAATTTTCGTTGTTAAGTTTGAAGATGTCAATACGAAATGTAAATCATAAAATTAACGATAAATCTATATTAAATATATATTAAAAAATACTAGTTTTACGGTATTTCGTTGTTTACGATCAGTTCAACCTAATAAAAAAATTTTAAATTTTAATAAAATACCTAACGAATTGTAACTACTTCTCTTTACATATGTCCCAGCTCTTTAAAGTAATTTTACGTTTATATTGCATTTACACCTTTATTTAGCGTAACATATGATTCGAATGCGCGTATAAATACGTTTAACGTTGTTTGAAAATTTGGTCCCGCGAATAATATCAAGCGCATCCGAAAACTGAATTCGAAATTCGAAACCACGACTTCAAATCGATCCCAATTCGCCCGCTAAATGCAACCAATAACTCTTATCATCGCTAAACAATTTTGACGAATAGCTTTTATCTGTCGATGAAAAAGCGTCATATTTACATAACGATTACGTACAATTTTTAACGCGCATTCATTTTCCCACACTCATTTGACTTTAAATCATTCAAATTTGCAAGGCGCGCTTCCATTCGATGGAAATATCAACGAAACAAATTTATTTGCATTGATTAAATAATACATACAAGTTGGCGGTCGAATATGTTTCAAGGTCGCAAGATCATGCAAATTCGAGTCAGGATCAATTCCGGTGCCGATTTCAGCCGCGAAAGGTGACGCCGTTTTCGGCGAAAAAAGCAGCGCGTAAATTGGGATCGGCGCTCCATTGCATTTTGATAATCGATGAAGCGCGCGTATCGACGTTAATGCAAGATTACATTTGATATGCCACGCGTACAAAGCGCGACACATACGTAATCGACGCGCAATGCTCATTCGAAGAGTCAAGGGTACGTTACGCGCGGATGATGGTTACGTTGCGCGCCAGTACATTGTAATGCGAGACCTCGCGTTACGTGTACTTATGTGCTGTCTTCGTACAAGTGACTAACTAAATGATATAATTCTTCTTATAATTATTCATAAACGCCAGCCGTCGAGCTGGTCCGATTACTTAATCATTAATTTTTTTTTCTTTCCTTTTTTGCAAATCAAACATATACAAATTGATCCAATTTTTTGCGTTTCCGATTCTTTGCTTATCCCCAACGCTGCACCAAGAAAAACCGCTTATATAAAAATTTGATTTAATAGAATCATCTTCAGCTCGATTACGTGACCGCTTTGAGGATACGTATTTGTTGTGAATGTTCAAAGCAGAATCGGCGTTCGAATCGACGCGATCCCGAGACCCGAATTTGAAAATATATATACGGTCCGCGGTACTTGGCTTGCGATCATTGCGAGTTTCTTTTCCGTTTTTTACGTCTTAACGCGCGGTCAGAAAAACTGTTCGAAATCGTACGTTTAAATAATAAGTGGATCGTCGACCGAAATTGTTAGTCGCTGAGAATACGCGGCATGCGTCCGCCGATCGCGCAGCATTTTTATCGGCGTGACGTTCGCGTTGATCTGATCCAATCTGATCCTGAGATTCGAGGCAATGACCCCGCGTGCCATTTATCCCCCTGCCACTCCTCTCTTACGCGACCGCCATCTCTCCTCCACCTTGTACTCTCGTCGCGGCAAAGCCGGGCCCGTTTTTAGGATGCGTTCGTACTTTATCCGCCTTCTGTCCTCTTTTTCCCTCTTTACGTCACTTTTACATCTACTTTCTTGATCTTCTCGAATTTTTTCCACTAACAATTCATACTTCGAGCATCGCTGTTTATCAAATGCGTATACTTTCTGGCTCGGTTTTAAATTATTGTTATTATGTTATATACATATTGGGTCCCGAAAATATTAACCAAAACCCTTCATAACAATACTGCAAATGAATTTATATTATGTTCAAAAAGAAAATTCTAACTCGAGTCAATACTATTTGTATTACATTTCATTTGTTTAATACACGGAAATAAATAATCTATGTTTACTATAAAATAAAGCAAATTTACCTTACACTGTGAAAATGATCAATTTGTCTCACAAATTATAGTAAACAGGTACCGAAAACAAGATGATAATATTATTTTTTTGGTACATTTTTACTTTAAATGATAATAAGAGAAATTGAAAGTTTTGACAGTGTAGGTTGCATTTAATTTACTTTATAGTAAAGTGTCCTATATATTTTTCTCAGTGTATAAGTAAACTGAAAAAAATCATATGCAATTAAATTTTTGAGTTGATAAAAATAGAATTCAATTAAATAAACTTTTGAGTCAAAAGTTTTGTAAAAAGTAAAGTAAAGTAAAGTTTGTAAAGTAAAATTTTTGAGTCAAATTGACTCATTTGTCAGATACAATGTAATAAAGTTAATTCAACAATAGATTATTTAATGACAATAAAAATTAGAATTATTCAAACTAAATTTAAAGTTAGACTTATACAACTCAAAACTTAGTAGATTCAAATATATTATTTTTCAGCGTATACACGAACGTCGGAACTCGAAACATAAATAATTAATCATTTACCTGCTAAATGTGTAATTAATTAAACAAATAAATAACAATACAAAAATTCAACAAACATACTAATAAGACATTAATTCGCTTGTAATTTATTAATAAGTTTATAAGCGTATATACACGCTAACTTAACATTGTGTATTGCATATTGAAAACGAAAAAGAACAACGTAACAGGAAACATACAAGCATACGAAATAAGCAATGTTATGATTACAAGTCATTCACCCTTTTTTTTGTTACAAATTTATATTCGCTCGCCTCAGTCCGTATTGTGTAATTATGTTAATTGAAATAACGTTAATGTCCCTTTTCAATGCCAAAATTTGAAAATGGTTGAATTAAAAAGAAACTTTAGATCAATACGACACTTGCTAACATTGCGTAACATAATGAAACACTTTAACACTTAATTTTGACAATAAACCGAAAGTAACCTATTCAGATAACATTCCATTAAGTCGTCGTTACCGAAATATCAAACTTGTCAAATACAATATGAATAATAAACTCACAATGCCATTTCTATACTCAACGATTAGTCTCATTAATAAAATCGAATACGCAATACCTTCTTGGTTGAAAATAAATAACTATTCTAATGTCAATCAATAAACCGACTTTAACTTGTGGTCAGTTTTGCTAAAAGAGAAATCTGTTACGTTTAAGATCAACATTCAAAATCACAACATTAACAGCCACTTCAACATCTTGTTTCGGCGTCTATGACATTAAGACGCCGTCTTGAAAAACGGCAAATTGATCTACTCGCGATTCATTGATACTTTTCTGACATAATAATAAGTTGATTCCCAAAAATTTGTCCAACCAATCCGAAATATCAAATTCTGCTGTTACACATTTTGGTTCTCGTAACAAACGCGCTTATCCCGCGTCGAGAAAACCGCGCTGACGCGTTTCCAAAGACGCCACTTTTTTGTCGAATATTTCCTCGATGTTTACGAACGCTTTGAATATTACGTTATGAGTATTTAATTACGCGCGCGCATACGTCGCCGGGACAAAAAATTGGTTTTCGCGTACTGCGCACTGACATAAATTTTCTGCGGCGAAAAATTCCGCGCCATGATTTATGCCTGATTTCTAATTTGTTTCGAAAGTGGTTCGGATGAAAAATGAAAAAATGATTTTACGCGAGCAAACGCAACGCAATGACCAAGTTCTGCGTCGTTCTATAAATTAATAAATAATTCAAAATCGCGCAGCAGATACGAGCGCATTTACATACGTGCATCGTCAGGACTCATTTTCAGTCTTTCCATCAATGACAGAACCTGTTTCATTAGCAACACGCCTCAATCCGGTTTTTCTCGCCAATACTCGAAATGGTATCAGTTTATCAAGTGAAGATTTTTATAGCATTCCAGGATTTGTCGTTAAAGTCGAAACGCGCGTTGTTCTTTTCGTTTTATTCGCCGAGTCTTCGTGTTCGTAGCGTCCCGATAATGCAGTTATTTAGTCCCGATATCTTATTCGAGCGATCGCCGCTCTTGTTAATATTACCCCGATTGGGATGGTTTTTAATTCGCTTTGAGGTTAGGTCTGCGCTCGGATATATAATTTTGACAAGTTGCGCGCGGCGCATTATCTTCTTGTCGCAATTCCGTCTCTGTTGCGATTACTTTTACATCGGTCTGATATAACTATATGCTTCTTAACGCTCCACTAAAACACATTTCGTTCTTTTTATAGACTCAATTGCCATCCGCGTTAAATATATTCTTATTTCGATACATCACGAGTCGCTTTTATATATGAAACTAATTTTGGTACTTTGACGTAAACAAACGGATGATATACGCAAATTTCAAAGCGTGTAAATTATTGCAAATGTAAATTTTACAACGGATTGCTTAATTCGGACGGCGCTGCGCGGATTAATGTTTCGTATTCGAACAATTTTGCAGTGCTTGTTAAAACGTTCAAAAATTATCCTTTAAAATTAACGAATATTTTCGACTGGCAGCGACACTTTCTACGCTCGAAAAACGATGCACTATTTTTTTGATATACATATACATATATATCGCGCACGCAGAAAAGT
>JABFQC010004473.1:0-12647 GCA_022817085.1 Psilanteris sp. ZL-2020
ATGTTTAAAAATATATTTATAATATAGTAATATATGTGTTGATATTAATATGTATATTAATATATTCTGGACATATTTTTTTTTATGTATATATTTTCCGAATACATGAAAAATATATATATATAAAATTTATATTTTTACATATATGTTTTTTATATATTTAATTTATATGAAATATATAAACCGATTTATAAATTCATTTATATAAAAACGGCAAGATGTTGTGTAGACGATTTTATAAATATATATATATAAATTTTATATATTGATATATATATTTTTTATAACTTCAATTTATATATTTGTCCGTGTGGGATAGTAATATAAATATAGGTGTCATCACATATAATAAATCAATATAATATTATTTGTTCATTATGCAATTCATAATTTATTAACATGATTAAATCTGATAAAAAATTGTATAACGAAGCAAATATTGATTATAGAAATACTGCTAAAAATTAGCAAGCATATTACATAATATATGGGGAGCAATCTGAGTAAATTGATTCTCTGGAATTGAGTTGGCGGCAATTCGAGAACAAGAAAGTTAATTAATTTATGAAACCATAATTACCCCGGATATGAAATTTCATTCATCCATTCATCTATGATGTAATATAGTGAAAATAAAAAATTACAGTATAGTCATCGTTATAATATTAATGAAAATACGATCATAAATCGATTGCAATTATTGCAAAAAATATGAACTACGTCAGAAGTATTTAGTTTTTATTATTTTTATTTGTATAGAAGTAAATTAATTTGAATAAATAAAATAAATCTAAAGAATGTAATAATAAATTAAGAATATTTTACATTACGGAAATGTAACTTCAAAATAATTAATATTATATATAATATTAATATTATATTATAATATTAATAATTAATATTATAATTAATATTATAAATACATATAAAGAAACACCTTTAAGTTTGTACGTTTATATTTGTATCCTACCTTTACATTGACAGCGTAAAGAACAAATCAAATTACGACAATTATAATTTAGATAATCAAAAATGCCAATTTTGGCATTTAAAATGAAAATCTTCAAAATTCATTAAATCATCGTTTTAATCGGCAAAAAATGTCATTACTTCATCGGCAGTTGGATATTATAAAAATTTAGAAATATTTTAATGTAAAATATATGCACATTAGCCTTTTTTAAAATATAATAATATATGTAAATTAATATTAAAAAAGAAATAATTTCTAATAAATAATTTTAATACATATTTTTTATTATGTGCAATCCGTGTACAAATGTGATTGTTGAAAAATCTTTCTGACATCATTCTGCAATCGATACAATCAGTACTTCAAAGTACGAGATTTAAAATGATCAATGAGAGACTGGAAGAGAGTCTCATTACTCGGCTTTCCGAAACCATTTTGTTGAAATCTCAAAATGATCAAGCAAGAATCATGAATATTTTTACTCGCGTAATTACAAACTGACACATTTTTAAAATTTAATTTAATTATTTATTTATTGTAAATTTAATTTTAATCACATATAATAACGAAACTAAGTTTTTGGTTGCCTAAAAAATAAACTTCATTCACTTTAAGCTTTTATTCGATACAATTTACATTTTTGAATCGTTACAATGTATTTTATATATACAAAATAAAATTATAATTTAAAACATATTTTGTATTTATTATCCAAATTTCTGTCCAAATATAAAGAAGCTAATTATGTTGGGTGTCTACATTATCAAAAGAATTGAAAACATTATCTTTTTTAATGTATTTTGTACTGTATGTAGTATATAAATAAAACAAAATTATAATATTATGATGAAAGTATTACATTTTTATCCAAACTTAAAATAAAGCAAATAACTATATTTATTCAAAAATTAAATACCATTGTTGATTATATCATAAAATATTTAATAATCTGAATAAAAGGATTAAAATCTTTTCTTAAATTCTGTATTCAAGGCATCCAAACATTTTATGTGTAGAAGGTATATAAATTTAATTAACTTAATTATGAAGCTGTAATTATCTTGAGAACAAATAACATGAATTCATTATATTATATCAAACAATTCTTTAATACGCATATAATATCACTTTTACGGTTAACTTTCACAGTAAACATTTAATTTATAAGTTACAATCACTATTTTCTATATTCTTATCATTAATAAAATAAATTTATAATTTGTATTATAAATATGATAAATAAATAATTAATCAGTTTTAGAAACATTATTATTATATAATTACAATAATATCCATTTCAAAATAATGTTCAGTATCATATATGTAGTTTTGATGTTTAAGTAATTTAAAAATAAACTGACATATTTATTACGTTAAAACAAAGATTTATAGTAAAATGAAGCAGTTCGTATATATTTTACGAGTTGGATGAAATTTTAAACTTAGAGCTCTATTAAAATGTATCTTTTATTGCTATATATAAAATGCTATAAAAACAATTATTGAAATGGTTGAAAATATGTTTATAAACAAATTTTACATTACTAAACTTGATCTTTTTATAACTCACGTAAAGTTGCTTCAATTGAATACTATATAAATATATACCCATTGAAAAAAGCAAATGATTATTTTAAACTATGTATATAATGTTGATTCGTTGCAATAGGACTTAATTATTTATCAACGGATCAATGCGCAAATTTAAAATTATGCGGTGATCAAAGTACTATTATTGAAACAATTATGACAATAAAGTAATAAATAGAAAAAGTAAACGTGTCTGCATGTAGTCATTTTTGATGACGAAATTTTTCAAGTTATCTTTATAAAACAATCGTAGAGCTTTATCCGATTGGTTGTGAGTAAAACTACTCTAATAAATATTAATGAATTCGTTTCTAAAAAGTTTACGATACTTTAACTTATTCTTAATTATTCATGCGAACTATGAATTTAAGTTTATTCAGATTTCAAAGAGAAATGAAATTTGATCGCAACTTTTCTTATGCTTGTTCTTCCTTACAACTAAAATTGCATAAATCTTGCATTCCTAAAGGAGTTCTATAAAATTCATAAAAATATTTCGTTCCTACACTAAAATTATAACTGCGATTTAATGAAAAGACTTTTGATCGATTTTTTATTTCAAGATTGTACACAACAATAATTGAAATAACTGCAAATAGCATTCAACTATTATTACGATTTTTAGACAATTTCTGTGTAACAAGATAGATTAATTGTACAGAATAAATAAACTATATCTAACTAGTTTGAACTTTCTATCTAAAGTATAAGAATTTTTGGTTGAAGACCAAGAAGGCATATAAACTATATAACAAGCCAAGAACTCGAGTTCCAGCAACCTATAGTACTTGTATTCATATTACATGAATCCATAACTGGATCTCGAGGGTTCTTATTGAACAACACTTCAGTCGAACGATTTTTTGTAAATTGGTCTCATTTTCGAAATTAAAATTACAAAATTTAGGGCGAAATCTGAATATAATCTTATTTAAAACATGCACTTCTACGTCTAATTTAAATTAAATTAGCATTTTAAAAATCATGTTATACATTGTTAGTAAGATGTAAGCATAAACATTAATATATTGTCATATCAATTAATATGAAATTTTAGTTGCACATTATTGACAAATTTTCAAATTTAGATCATCAAAATTATTCAAATTTAATGTTCACATATAATAATAATAACAACCGCACAATCATAAAATTAAACTTAGAAAATTGTTGCTTATAACAATAATTTGGTGACATTAAAACAAAATTCTACAAATTACTGTTTATAATAGCATTATACTAAAAAATAGGAGGGAATTTTAGTATAATAAAACATTATTTTTACAAGGAAAAACAGTAATTTTTAAGTTTAATTTTTCTGAGTGCGCATAATATAGTATTAATTTGAATGTTTAAAAAGCTTATGCCAATTTTTGTTTCTATTTGTCTGATGATTATATGTAAAATATCTACATATTTTAAATATATGTATATATATTAAACATTTAAATGCTTAAAAAACAATAATTTAAATAAATTTCTATAGTTTAATTTTAAAAGAACAATAGTAATTGAATTTAATTATCAAAAGTTTGAATAATTGAAAGAGAAGATTTATTACGCGTACATTGATCACTCTTTTAGGTACGATTAAATACTAATATACTCTACTTCGAACTTGATAACTAATCTTAACTTAAGCATGTGCTAACTTTAGCAGCCAAAGAAGTTAAGCTATATTCGAAGCTAGCAAATTAACCTTTACAACAAATTTTAACAAGAAACATGATATTTTTATACGTTAAAACTGAGAAATTGCAAAATGACTTATCAATCACTAATGTAACTATCAGATTCTTATTTACATAAGAAGATAAGTATAAATGCATATATGCGAGGTAAACTCTCAGGATAAAACGTGACAGGTTTTCACAAATAAATATTTTGTAAAAGTTTACTTTATAGTAAAAATTTCAATAATCTATTCGTTAATGTACATTATATTCAATTTAATGTACATTATAAAATGTAATAACAAAAATTGAATCATTATAGAATATTATATCTATGATGGGGATATAGAAGTAGATATTATTTATTGAAGAATAACATATTACAGTTTTCCAAATAGAACTTGCATTTTCTTACGATATAATATTCATAAATCTTCAATTGAAAACATATTTTTGAATATATAAAACATTTATATATAGGCTAGGTTATATTTTATTATCAAAACTATTTCTTATTTAGCCAGTTATACCTACGATTTTTTATATATCCATATATATATTATAACGTTAATAATAATATAAAATAGAAATGACTTTCAATCATTAATATAATTTCTACATTAACCAGTAAAAATAGTCATAAATAAATTTTTATAATATGCTTTATGTATAGATTATAATCCCATATAATTTTGGAACCATTAACTAAACGTATATTCCGCATAGAAACTACTATTTATTTTCTAAATAATAGAATTAATGTTATCATTGTCTGAGAATTGATAGAATTGTATAATACAATGTAAATAATTAAACTTACATAAAGCAATTAATAGAACGTTATATAAATCTGTAATTAATAATGATAAGATTCTACTAACATTTTTGGAAGGAAATATCTCGCATTGTGATATTACCTTTGTAAAGTTCGTTCAATTGTATATGAGAAACTGACACGTGTTTTCCCAAAAGGAAGTTTCTTCTTCTAATAGTAGCAAATACAATGTAGTATTATGCATGGGTGCATTGAGCTTTTAGAACTTTTGTTTATATATATCATAATGATACGTTATCTAATGTTAAAATATTAATAAATCGTGTTAAATAAAATAATAACTACATTTTACATTAATAATCAAATTTATTACATACATTATACTCATAGTTACGCAATATGAAGACATAATTAACATAATAATATGATCATAATCAATGTGAAACTGCTATATGCTTGCAATGTCACAGCAATAAATGCTGGTTTTAAACGACACCGTATTATTTATTATTATAAAATGCTCACAAAATAAAATTATCTAATCCTCATAGTTCTCATTAAATCCTACTTCTAAGGATACGTTAAACATTATTGTAGAAGAGATATAAATTTAATTTCACGTTGAATAATACAATCACACGTTATTGTGAGATAACAAGTGAACATCAAATAGATTTATATGATATTAAATTTTAAAAACTACATCAATTTTTATGTTTGATTATTTTTGATGTATATTTGTACTCGTAATATGTAATATTTGTAAAATAACATATATTTATATAATGATATTGAAAATCATAACAATAAATTATGAATATATCTCCTGTATATTTAATTTACAAATTTTGTCATATTTTGTCACATTAAACTTGTCATACTATATATATAATAGATTGTCCAGATTCATTGTTCACCAAATTTTAATGTTCATTGCTAAACATACGTATTAATAGAAATATTATGAATTAGTATATTCATATTGACATTATTAACATTATTAAAATTATCTAAATTATTAAAATCATTTAAACTATTTAATTAATTACTTTTTATATCTCTATATCATTAATATCAAATATCACATTTGTATTCAACGCTCATGAAATACACAAATTTATAAATATTTTCATTGTAAAGAAATTATAATGATTTTGCATTATTTTATACTCAATTAAATTTTATGGCGAATTTGTGTACCTTACTGAAAATGATGATTGCAGTGAACAAACTTAAATATTAATTTATAAATATATTTTATATAAATTGGACTTATTAGTCCGTTTGTATTTGAATAAATAAATTAATATGTTATAAATATTTATAATTACAAATAACGATATATTTTTTTCTTTTTTATTAAACATTGCATTTTGTAATTGGAAAAAATTTAAACTAAAAGAAATTAATCATCATTATTATTATTTAAGACTAATATATGAAATTAACTTTCCCTATATATAATTCTGAACGAGTTGTAGCTAAGTAATTGTGTTTTATATGCATAATTCAAATGCGATAACTAGTTCTCCTTTAAAAATGAGAGTAATTTTACCTCATATCTCTCATTGTATGCATGGAAGCAAAAATATTCCACAATATTTGTTTAATTATTCTGAAGTATAATTTATGTCACGATTTAATCTACAAAATAATTATTTAGAATAATAATTTAATACATATAGAGCTGTTTATTTGAAATAATAATATTATCAGCTTAAACATTATTTTCTAATCTATATATGACGAGGTATTTATGTTATGGAATATTTATAATATTTTTCATGGCTATTGAAATACTTATTTTTAAATCATATTGAACAAATAACGATAAGTAAAAATCAATGATACTACTTTCTGCTATGTAGCATTAAAATTCCATCTTTATTCCTACAGCAATTGTACTTGTGAAACAAAGCATGTATCTATATAGGCCAATTATCTTTAAATAACTTTACGAATAAAAATGGGTTATTTTTAAGACAGGTTTAACAATTAATCGCAAAGTCAGACGATACAATACTTTTATTTTAATTTGCTTTGAATAAAAAAATGTATGATTGCACATTCTGCGGCACTGTCAATAGAACCCGCTCAGAAAAAAAAATAAGGTAACTGGAAAAAAAAGCAGGTAAAAATTTGGCAAAGAGGCTGGCTAGTATTGAATACAGATGAGGCAAAATAGTTGGATAATGATCACGAGCCACATTCTTGCCCAATCGTTTGCCTTACTCTTGGCTTACTGTTGACTGCCACGTGTCAATATATAATTAAAAATAATTATAAACATTTTTTTTCAAGATATTACTTTTTATTAATTTTAATTTTTTGCCAACTCTTTGCCATATTACACATCTGAGATTTGAACCGGCGTTCTGAATTTAGATGATTGAACTCTAACCACTAGGCCACCATGACTTGTAATAGTCAACACCCATATAGACTTATTGAATGCTACCATTCATACTAACCCTAGCAGAAATTTGTCTAGTATCTCGTGAGTTACTAGAGAATTTGTATATAAAATTTCTAGTAACTCGCGAGTTACTTGTGAAAGTTCGACTTGGGAAGTTGCCTTTATGATGATTATATAGGCGTTGACTATCACAAGTCGTGATGGCCTAGTGGTTAGAGTTCAGTCTTCTAACTGCAGACACGCCGGTTCGAATCGCGTGTGTAATAGGGCAAAGAGTTAATAAAAAAATTAATATTAAACAGATATTTTAAAAAAATTGTTTATAATTTTTATTAATTATATATTGAGTTTGGTACATATAAGGCAACAGTAAAGCCAAAGTGTAAGGAAAACAAGTGGGCAACAATAAGGCTCGTGATCATTATATATCCATTTATCGCCTGATTTATTTCTTACATATTTCCTAGTATTTTTTATGCGCGGGAAGATTATTCACATAATTTCTGAAAATAACTTATAATGGAAGCTTTCTTTAACGAGATTGTGTAGCTTATAAACAATATTTATCGTAAAAGTGGTTCTAAAATAGGAAAAATAACAAGACGTGGAGGGTTGTTTTCGTTGTCGTTACATGAACTTAATTGCATTTCTATGTACCAATACATGTAACATAATATAATATTATATTTGGTCACCATTAGTGGTAAAATGTTCAAGTTCAAATCCTAATTTTAAGGGATGAAATATATAACATATTGAAGGATTAATGATTAATAGTTAATTGTTTCTTTCTATTATATTTTATTTGATTATTATTTATTTATTGAATGATGACGATTAAAATGAAAAAAAAAATTATTTTTGTGAATCATTGTTTCAAATTACTCTAATCCACTTTTGAATGCCATGAAATTCAATTCCCAGTGCGGAAATTTAAGTATTATTTTATGGTTTTAACATCACAAAAATTTATCGAATATTTCATAAATTACTGCCTAATAGTATTTATGTATATAGTTTACATAATGAAAATAATGTTAAAGTTGCTCATTCACGTAGTATATTTAAATTAAAATTTAAATATTAAAAATATAGAAAAATTAATGCTTATATTAATTTATATTAATTTAATAATAGTACTTCGCGGATAAATAAAAAAGTACTTGAAATATTATGATTTATTTGAAATATTCACATAAAAAAAATAATAGCTATTGAATGCGTACATATTTTTTATATAAAAGCAACGAAAAATTCATCAATAAATTATTCTACAAAATAAAACAACGCCAATCAAATACAAATTCTAAAAGTAACACAATATTTTATTTCATGTCTATAATACTTTTATTTATTTTCATGTAGAGGAGGTCAATTACGTGTGAATCAAATTCACAAATGTATTATAATTTCTACACGGAAACAATGTCTAATATTTACTTAATAGTTTTAAAATAAATTTACATTTTCACCAATGACTGAAATTGTCATTAAACACCTGTAAACATAATATTAAAATAAAATGTAAAATATCTATCTAATATTATAATCTAGTAAATTTTGCAATGTTGTTTTGTTACAGTAATTACATAAGATAAAATGTCGGTGGAGGTTAGGTCGGCTCGACCTACTGTGCCAACTGTACCACAATCAAAAAGGCCTACTATTCTAATTTATCCAACCGGTAAGTTTTTGTCTAAATTTACATATATGTTTATTCTTTTTCGTTAAATCTCAAATTAAAAAATATATTTTTTCAAAATCTATGTTGAATTTAAAATTAAAAAAATGCATAATTACTGTTAAAAAACTAGACAATTTTAGTATAATCCAAAAAAACTTACGTATAGCCACAAGCATACGTATAGTTGATGTAAACAAATGAATAATTAACTTAAACATATTATGTTTACATTGACTATATGTATGCTTTGTTAACCCTAACAATTTCTTCCGTATACAATACAATATGACATACAATATAGTTTGTTAACAATTTTATACATGAATAAACATTACTCAATAAAGTGTTAGCTGTGAAAGTAACAAACATACAAAATAGTATACTTATAAACAATTATTATAAGCATATCTTATACAAAAGACTAATATAGTTAGATGTTTTCAAAAATATAACTTTTAATGAAATTCAGTTTGAACATATTATTATCTTACGGGCACTATAAGTTTAATTACATTCAATATAATTAACACAAGTTATTTGGGTGAATGTACATATATTTACCTAAAAATAGATGCACTTAACGTAAAATACTCTGCTTAATTACGTATTAATTAATTTTAGAATATAATTCAACAATATATTTGCAGATATATATTAAATGCACATAGAAAAATGTTATATTAAAAATGACTATATATTATAGCATTGTAGGGATATGTATATATACATTTTCTATACAATACGATATCTATATAATCTATAATACCAAATTCAACTTTTATGTGATTATTATAAATAATTACTTTTAATTTAAAAATGGGTTATTTTTTTATATGTTAAGTAAATTTATTATAAATTATACAAATTTAAATGATATAATTAATTTAAATCAAACAATTAAATGCAAAAAAATATCTAATTGACATGAATATAAATTAACAATGTCATTACTGTTTTTAATAGTAATAATTCGTGTACTTGATATAAGTAAACATATAATATTAATTAATTAACTTTACCTGTACTGTGTAATATCGTTCCATGTAGAAAGTTAGAACTGGACATACGTTGAAACAGCGTTGGAATCATTGTTTCAACGTTGTAGTATTATGTTGAATCAACGTTGTTTTAAGCTTGAAATGTAACTACAACCTAACGAAAGTTATATACAATAACACTATTCCAACACAATCTATCAATATCGTTCTAGTGGAACGGACCCACATTATTTCAAACCAAACTGTCTAACATTGTTACAAGATAGTTTACGAATGTTGCATCAATATTTCCCACATAAAAACAATAAAAACGGAAAATAAAACAAATTTAACTATTTCAGATTTTACTCATTAATTTATCGTATTAGTAATTATATTTTTTTTATAATTATAAACATTCATTAGAAACGTAAAATATAATACACATTCCTTTTATATCCAATTACTAATCGTCGCAAACTTTACTTTATTTATCTTGCACTACTTGTCGATATTGCTGCTTCCATCATGTAATTCATTCACTCGACGTAGCATTTTCATAGTCAGAAACCGTTGTGTTTAAAGTATTTTTTTATACTTAAACTGGGATAACTTTAACAAATATCAATCAAATTACCTGCTTTTTTTGCAGTTGACTATACATTAATGAGCAATGTCGTAAACATATTCTTTAATATGTATATTTAAATATATAGAACAGCAACTGAAAAGAGCCAAAGCTACAAAATTAGCGGAAACGAAGACCGTAAAGATGGCGACGCTTTTCCATACCCGGACCAATAAGAACAAGGTTCCACCCAAGACTGGATGGATACAGGACCAAAAAAATAAGCAGAAAAGCTATCCACATCCAAGGTCATCTCGACCGGTTGCTTTGGTAGTGAGAGCAGAGGCCGGTCAGACATACGTGAATATCCTGCGAAGTATGCGTAATTACGAGTCCTTTCGAGAATTGTGAAGTAACGTCCGAATGGTGAGAAAAATAGCAGCTGGCGACCTTCTACTGGAGATTGACAGAACGGCTAAACACCTTGCTGAAGAGTATCACAATGTAATCGCGAAGAAGTTTGGTGAATCAGCCAAGGTCCATACATTAATAGATAAATCTACTATTGTGTTAAAGGAACCCGTCAAATTGACAAGTAATATCAAGATTTGCAAGATTTTAGCATTACCAAACGTTGCATCCTGGTGCTACGCTTTATATGGAAAGGTAATAAGTAAGAGGAAGACAGACATACAAAACTTATCGCTGCCGCTCCTCTGATTATATCCGTGACGTTTTGAGCACGACGCATATTCAATTGTGGGACTATGAACATCTTATAGGTTCCATAATATTCCGTTACATTTACCACTATTTCTGGTATTGCTAACGTTCAATACCACCAGGTATTCCAATACAACGTAAGGTGATCTACACAGGATACTTTCGTATCCTTGCTGCAGTGTTCGAATTGGAAGAAAGTGAAAAGAAACCCATACAAAAAGATTTATAAGGTGCGAGTAGATTCACCCAGGGTACCCGCATACCTGGGACTTGGCTAAATACTACTGGAGAGTGTCTAGTATCCAGAAGCTCGGTTTTAGCGACACACGTGTTTTACAACCCTTCAAAGAAATGTACTCGGGAACTTGCTGTGCTTCTAAAATTTTCTGGGAGTGGTTCCCAAGAAAATTGTAGTGTTGAGTAGCTGCCACATAGAGCTACTTATGTGCCCATGGAAATGCAGGAGGTTAAAACTTTGCTAAGAGTCGTTCGTTGGAAATTCCATTTCAACAAATTTTCTGGGAGTAAAAAGTGCATCATCAACAATTCTATTACTGTCAAGATATAAAACACACAACACATATACACACAAAATAATATAGATAGAGTGAAAAGAGGAAATAGATAGAATAGATAGAAGAAGGATAGGGGGATTAGTATTAGTTAAATGGCGATTTTATTATAGAGTATCGTAACGCGCAAATAGATGAGAACACCTTTCAACTACCACGGCCAAAGACGTTAGAACAGATTGTCACAAATGCATAGTAAACGTGATTCTTTTAGCGTTCTTATATGAAGAATTAAGATCCGCTCTCATCACGTTCGAAATGTAATCGAAAACAGCATATCGATAATTTGAGTAGTAATTCTATATATAATAATTATGAATCACTCCACGATTCATCGACGCTGATTGTTCATGTACAATTTTTTTCTGATATGTTTCAACCTTTATAAGTAAACGTATTGCCATTTCACGCGTTGGTTAAATGTATTGAAATAATATTCCTCACCTGCGTTAGAACAATGTTAGTTGGTTGCGTTGAACCATTGCATGGTTCTATACTTCCTGGGAATGTTGAAATAGTGTTGTGAATACTGTTCCAGCGTAATTCCTGTAGTAAATGTCTTGGGGTACCTCACTTCACCTACGTTTCAATGATTATTTTTTATTACAGTAACCATGATGTAATTAACCAGGTGTAGCATTCCCCACCATTATATTGGTTGCGCACTATCAACCAATCAGAAGGCTGGCCTATGCT
>JABFQC010004474.1:0-12644 GCA_022817085.1 Psilanteris sp. ZL-2020
GATTGGTAGATAATGGATGAAGGACATCAGACCAATCAATGGTATTAAAAATACTGTTTATTAAATCATAATCCGCTCTCAAATAGTTCTTGTACACAAACTGGTTAGGACCAAGATCCGGAAAGTGAGTATGATAATTAAAAGATAGCGGGGGGTGGTATTTGTCAATTGGTAAAAAATAATTCAGTTCGGTCTGAACAGATAGTGATGTTGCAGTTGATAAGACAAGATCGAGGTAGTTGTTATTCACGTTAGCTATGAGATTGTGTTGTCTCAGGTCATAATAGCTCATAAAGCTACATAGTTTATCCGAGGCCTCTAATATAAATCTGGGAGAACCTGGATTAGCCGAATAGCAAGGGCCATCGTTGGTGTCGATCCATTTAATGCCTTGTAAATTAAAATCACCTGCCAATATCCAGTTTGAGTTAAAAAATACTGGGCCCGAAAACATTTGAAAGAAGGTTTCAAAGGTTGAAGTTTGAGGTGAAGGAGGGCAATAAATGGAGGATATGACTAGCGGAGGGTTCAGCAAGGTGGAAACACATGAAATTGAATCACAAACGTCAGATGTTGTGGTATTGATAGAGTGGAACAGGAAGCGTTTTCTCACAGCTATCAATGTTCCGCCTCCCCTACGTTCATTTCTATCTACTCGGAAAATGTCATATTCGTAAAGTCCCAATTTACCATCAGTAATTCCTTCGTGTAACCATGTCTCCGTTAATATCAATACGTCGAAGTTGCTGATAATGGCAAATAATCTCATTAGTTTGAGTTTAGTCCTCAACCCTCGTACATTCTGATAAAAAACATTTATAGGACTGGTTCGAAAGGGGCACGACCTGTTCAATCCTCTACTCAAACGTTTTTTGTAAGGTCAACAATTCTAGGAACTCCATTTTTATATTTAATTGATAAACTAGATTCACCGTTTTTCATACGTTGGTCAAGTTCGTTTCGTAATTTCTTCAGATAAGTCTGTTGATCAATAGTAAAGTATGTAATAGTATTACATAATATGTAATAGTATTACATAATATGTAATAGTATTACATAATATGTAATACTAATTAATCAATATTATATTTTTTATCAATATTTTAATTATTATATATTAAAAATATTATTAGTTGGTAAAGACCAAATTATATTATGACTGTTTTAATGAAATATATATTTGTTTCAAAATATACTTTGATTATGTTAGCAATATTAATATATATTTTTCCATTTTGTCTATTTTAGATGGTACCTATAGAAGAATTTGAAGCATCTTTCCAGTTTATGCAAGAGTGTGCACAGTATTTTTTGGAAGTTAAGGATAAGGATGTAAAACACGCACTTGCTGGTCTTTTTGTTGAAATACTCGTCCCAGTTGCTGCAGTAAGCAATTGAACAATTAAATAAGAAATTATAAACATTAATAATTTTAATTTCCAAAATAAATGACTATATATAATAAATATTCTAAATGTTAACATTTTCTTTTTAATAATTTTGTTTCATTTTTTATAGAATATTTTTAATTGATACGTATAAATGTCACATACACTTATTTTTTGCAATATACTAATTTTAAATGTTTATATAATAATATTCATTTATAGGCAGTCAAAAATGAAGTAAATGTGCCTTGTTTGAAGAATTTTGTAGAGATGCTATATTCAACGACTCTAGATATGTGCACAAGAAACAAGCATCGTTTGGCAATATTTCCTCTTGTAACATGTCTTCTTTGTGTTAGTCAAAAAACCTTTTTTCTCCAAAGTTGGCACTATTTCTTGGCAATGTGTCTTTCTCATTTGAAGCATCGAGATCCTAAAATGTGTCGTGTTGCTTTGGAGGCATTATTCCGCTTGCTTTGGGTGTATATGATTCGCATAAAGTGTGAAAGCAACACGGCAACGCATAGTCGTCTTCAAAGTATAGTAAATTCTTTGTTCCCAAAGGGATCTAAAGCCGTAGTGCCTCGCGATACACCTTTGAACATATTTGTAAAAATAATTCAATTCATTGCTCAAGAAAGACTGGATTTTGCAATGAGAGAGATTATTTTTGATTTACTATGTGTTGGACGAACGGTTAAAATTATATTGACACCCGAGAGAATGAATATCGGGTTAAGAGCATTTTTAGTTGTTGCTGACAGTTTGCAACAAAAAGAAGGGGAGCCACCTATGCCCAGAACTATGGGTGTTTTGCCAAGCGGCAGTACTGTTCGAGTCAAAAAGACTTTTTTAAACAAGGTAAAGACAATATCAATCATAAAGTAATCATTGATGAAATTTTTTCTTTCTTATTTTTTATGTATCTTATACTCATTTTTGATAAATATATCTGTAGATATAAAGACAGAAATATAATTATTATTATATAAGAACATTTCAAATTATATTCTATCAATTAATTTTTATGTAAAGCAGTTTGTATCTTAATATGTTATACGAAATAGTTTAAAATTATATTAATATAATATTGTTAATAAAGATGTTAACAGAAGATACAGCTCGAAGTATTGGAATATCTTCATACTTTCCTCATGTTCGACGTGTATTTGTTGATATTTTACGAGCATTAGATGTGCATTATGGAAGGCCTTTAATGATGACTAGTACACAAAATGTAAACAAGGAACCAGATGAAATGATCACTGGCGAAAGGAAACCTAGAATCGACTTGTTTCGAACTTGTGTTGCAGCAGTACCACGATTAATTCCTGATGGTATGAATAAAAGTAAAATATTTTATAAATGATTATTTTATTAAGTTAAGTTAAAATATATAAATTATACAAATATCTGTATTACAACTTTTTTTACGCTATTAAATTATTATTATTATTACTAAAATTTATCATTTATCAAAAATTTAATTTTAATAATGAAATTTAAAAAATCTTAGGAATGACTGGTACAGAGCTTGTTGATTTACTTGCTCGCCTGACTGTACATATGGATGAAGAACTGCGCGGGTTGGCCTATCAAAGTCTTCAAACTTTAGTACTCGATTTTTCGGATTGGAGACAAGATGTGATATTTGGATTCACACAATTTCTCGCTAGAGATGTACAAGACACTTTTCCCCAACTTTTAGACAATGGCTTAAAAATGCTGTGCCAACTTTTAACTACATGGAAAAATGCATTGTTGAGTCCAAATGTAAGATCTACGAAAGAGCAGACAAATGAAAATTCAAGAGGTCTTTCACGGACAGACTCTGCAAATAAAAAGAACCAGAAAGAACAAAAAATTGAATCGGTATCTAGTGTTTTTCACCTTGTTGAAGGTTTTGCTCTCGTTATGCTTTGCAACTGCAGACTTGGTCCAAGAAGATCAGCAGTAAATATTCTTCGGGAATGCAAACTGTTATTAAAAACTTTAGGTAATAATACATTGTAATATGCTTTAAATACATTTTTTAATTTAATAATACTATAATATATAGTATTGTAAACTTATTGTAAAGTGAAATATATAAATTAACTTCCTTATAAAATAATATATAAATTAGAATACAAAACAAGATATTATTTATTTAAAACTTCAATTTAATATTAATATAATTAATGATATTAATATTTATATCATTAAATAAATAAATCTGTAGCTATAACTAAAAAATAACTTTTTTATTTTATTCTATAAACATTTATTTATTTCATAGTAATGACAATTTTTTCATTTGATAACAAATGTTATGAACTTGTAAGATCTTATAGATATTAATTTCTATAATGATAAATTTGTTTAATTTACATTATAAAATCTGTTTTCAGGAAGCTTAGATGATGATCAACCTGTGATTGATGTGATAGATACTTGTTGTCCTACAGTTTTAGAAAAGTGTTATCACATGTTACCACCAGCAGAAAAAGCTGCGGCTATATTGACTTCAAATATTGATTTACAATGGATAGCTGACAGAAGCAGTTGCGTTTGGACGGCTGGTATATAGAATTACAGTTTTCTAACTTAAAAATGTTACTATATCAATATCATTGCCATTAATATTTAAATTAATTTTTATTAAAACAATTATTTATATAAACAGTATTTTTTATATGTTATTAATTATTTTTGCAGGATTTCATGATGAAAATAGCACAAAGAGTTCCTCGTCGCTAAATTTAAATGGCGCTGATCCATGGAGTAGTTGTTTATTTGCTTTCTTAGAAAAGGATCGTGTATTATCGTTATGCCCCACCGCTATAACTCATTCATGGCCCATTGTGTTTACGCGTATAAATTATCTTTTTACAGTTGTCGATCCTACGTAAATATGATAAAAATATAATTTTTTGTATTATAATTATATATATATATATATGTTAATACAAACTAATGCCAATATTTGCAGACCAGTAAATGATAACAGAGCATCTCTTTTGCGAAGCTCTACTGCAATAAGAAAACCTATAAACGAACGGGATGTATACATTCATGTTTGGAAAAACTACTTAACATTTGGATACAGAGTAGTTCCGCCTATTCCAAGTCCAATCATTCGATGTGCAAGTCCAGATCTCAGTCTTAGGTAGGTTTAACTCTTTAAATTATCTAAATATATTACTTTATTGTGTATTCTTTTTAAAAATATTGTATTTATTTTATCGTTTACATTTAACTTATTGCATTTTTATTATATCCAGTATTATTACAAGTATTTTAATACAAATTATAATTAATATATCAATATTTGATGATTAATTTTTGTTATTTATATATTTTGTACAATTTTATTATTTATTAATTAATTAATTACTTATTTATTATTTATTTATTTTTCATATTTAATAAATTTTAATTTTTTTTATAATCTTATAATTATAAAAAACTATTGCAATGTTGTAAAATCATCATTAATACAACAAATTAATACAACAAAATTATATTTTACATAATTAAATGAAACAAATAATTATATTTAAGAATATTCATTTATTTATATTAATAAATATGTAGTAAGATATATATTAAAATAATACAAATATAATATCATAAGATTATTTGTAACTTCAGGGATGACATTTCTTTTTGGTTGTCAAAATTTCTGATTATGTATTTATTGTTTAATAAGTGTATTAATTTATATTGTTTTCGTTTTTATGTTTAATTTACGAACTGCAACATCTTTTCTATCAAATTTGTATTACTAAATTATTATTTAATATTATTAACCTTATATACAATCCGTACAATTAAACAAAATTTAATTTTGCATGTTGCTCTATGTTGATGAATATGTATGTGCATATATGGGCCTTGTATGTAGAACATACTTAGATTAATTAGATATTTGTTTGAATTAAGTATAACCACCAAAAATGTTTAGTATAAATTTAACATTGCAATATTTACATAACTGAATATAATTGCATCATTAATTTCAGTTTTAATAGTTTCGTAACTAATGTCCGAATGTGTTTGGTTTAGCATATTCAAATATGGTTCAATGTATTCATCAATTGCATTTATATTTACTTCCTGAATTATCTCATTAAGCAATAAAAATGTTAAAAAATGTAGTCCAATAGAAGAAATTTTCATAAATTCTAAATTAGCTATTTTCATTTGTATGATTTCATTATTTTCATATTTGAAAAATATATTCGATGGTTTCAAATTTCCATGACAAGCACAATACAATTTCGCATCGTTTTTTAAATTATAATTTTGTAAAGCATCAAATGGGTTGCTACTTAATTGTGCATCTATTTCATTTGAGTTTAGCTTCATTTCTTTTAATTTCCTAAAAAGTAAAGTAATTTAGTTATAAAATTATTCAAATAAATAACTATATAAGTGTAGTAATTATTAATAACTTACTTCAGTATCATTTCATTGATTTCAGTTTTTTCTTCTTCATTTAATTGAATGTTGTAAATGTTATTATAAAATTCTCTATATATGTCAGGTTCGAATTTTTTTAGTTGCAAACCTTCAGCATGAAACCGACCAATCTGACTAAGGCAAAAATTTAATTCTTTTTCATTTAATTCTTGTTTAATATTTTGGTAACCAGTTTTAAGAAGATTTTCTAATACAATAATTGATCTTCCATACTTTCCCAAGTTAGATAAATAACATTTTGGAAAGAGATCTTGATTATGTTTTTTAAGTATTTTAGTATAAAAGTATTCTTCTGTTAGAAAGTATCCAAAAGATTTAGATGTCTCAACTGATTTTGGTACCATTTTTATAATAATAGGAAAGCGTTTTGGAATTCCAGAAAATTCTACAGTCACTTCTGCAGAATATACGCAACATACCAATTGGTTTAAAGATGTTTTTATTTCTTGTACACTTGAACTTACTGAGGTCGATCGTAATTCAATGAATTCACGAGAGTTTGCTTCGCAAAAACATCTGTCATGCACCATTTCTGGTACAAGATCTTCTATGATGAATTTAATATCATTTTCAATGTCGATATTCATTGTCTATAAAAAATAACTCTACTATATCACATAAATAAATAATATTCAGTATTATATAATAAATTATTAATTTATAAGAAATTTAAATATACAAAAATTTAGACTTCAATTTAAAGTCTTTGACACAAAAACAAATCATGTTTAAATTATGATTTTCTTTCTTGAATTTATTTATTATTTGAAATGTTTTATTCTTCAAATATATTATTTAAAAACATATTTTTAATCTAAATTATACATGTTATAATTAAAATTATGATGAAAGTACTTAATATAAAAAATGTTTAATAAGTAATCAAGATATCAACGTGGTTAACATAATAGTGTATCTTAATATATATATATATATATATATATATATATTTAATTGCATTTTTATTATTTATATACGAATATTTTTAACAAAATTACTTTGTAAACATTAGTTTGCAAATTATTAAAATGTAATATATAATAATATTATTCAATGAATGTATTAAGATATATAATATGATTTAAAATTGCGAATATAATTAATTATTTAATAAAATTTTAATTTATGTATATAATAAGTATTGTAAAAACTATGTTAACGAAACATTACTTACCTATTGAAAGTTATTTTTCGTTCTTGAATAGTATGCTTCGGTGATATATAGAATACTGAACAGTTTATTATTTATCTTATCAAGCATTATTCAAGTCATTGACTGAATATCACGTGAATTTCATTGGTGGGAAAATTAAATTATGATTCATTGATGCCATATTGAATAATTTCAATTAAATAAATCCATTCAAATTGATTCAAACAAAATCTTCTATTAAATTATCTAATTCTTAGTTTTATAAATTATGAAATCAATGTGAAGATTTAAATATATAATTCAAAAGTAGAGTATTGATTACAAATACTCAAATTACAAATACTAAACTATTCCACTTGTTTTAAACAATAATTGGTACATTGATTTCATTAATAAACAACGACAGATTAAACGGTTTTATTTAAATAATATTTTAAATAATTGATTAATATTATTAAATTTATATCTATAAATTATATATTGTAACTCATAATCAAAATGTATTTTAGAATAAGCCTATTTACCAGTTTTTCAACATTAATATTAAGATCATTTTCGACATATTATTATTTAAATAGAGAAACTTATCTCTAATCAAAAAATTTAATTTTGGAATTTCATTTGTAAAAGTAAAGCAAGAACTTGCGTTAAATATTTTGCTTTAACTAGAATTTTTTCTATGCTGTTGAATCTGTGGTTGTTTTAACCCGGTGAGTATTCGAGGTATTCTGTATTACAAACTTTAGTGGTCAACATACGGTGGAGTTTGGTGTATTATGCATGAGTAAGGAGTTGAGTCAGAGCCTGGAGAATCTCGGCGGGGCGCAGACCCTGCCGGGTCGCTTCTCTGTACCTTCCATTTCCGGCATCTATACCAGACATAAAAGAACCAGGTAAGCTCTGCCGCGACCTTGCCTCAAATTTAGCACTATACGAACATCATATTAAACATTACAACTTTGAAGTGATGCTAATATTTGAATGTTAAATGATTATTTTTAATTAATGAATAAAAATCCTTTATATTAATTTTATATTATATTATTATAAATTACTTCAAAAATTTATAAAATTTACATAAATATCATTTTTTAAACATGTTAGATTGTTTAAATTTTAAACTTCTTCTGCAGTATTTTACATATTTTTAAAAACATAGTTTACTTTAATTTATAAGTGTATTCCATTCTTTAAATTGAATAGTGTGAAATTAAATTAATTAAGCTCTAATACGTTTTGATAAATATCTAAAAGATAATTTGATATGAGGTCTAAGATGCAAAATATGTAGTAGTAGACTCAAATTTACAATTTGCATGATCAGCTTGAGATTTTATAAGTTTTGAATTTAACAAGAATGTCCAAGTTTTTGCATGTTTTACAGCATGTCTTAGATGCTTTATTTTATTTAAATAACTATTTCTCAAAACGCTTTTAAGTTGTGTTCGTTTAATCATGCATATAAGTATTCTATTTTTTACTGTATTTCCCAAATAACTTAGTAGGTTAAAATTTATAACTTTGACATCAATAATGGTGTAACAGTATGAAATGTAATATATTCATATGGTATTATTATAGTAATTGTTTCTTAATTGCCATTATTTCATTATTTTATTTTTTGTTTTTAAATATATCTGAGTAAATTATTAAATTCAATATTTAAGCTATTTATTTTTTCGTTCAGAAGTTTATAAAAATATCCTAATAAAAAACATGAACTTTTTATTCAATGATTGATAGAATTTAATGTTTTCCCAGTGACTATTATCAACTAAGTAGATCATTGACGGGGTAAGGTTTTTAAATTTAATTATTCACTGAAGTTGAGTATTGAAAAATATATAAAAGTATTTAATTATTTCCAAGAAATTAATTCATTTAGAATAATATTGTTTATGTAATGTAAATTAAAAAAAATGTAAATTACTTGACTTTTTACTAGTTAAGTGTGAAAAACAATTTAATTTAATTAACATAACAACATAATTTAATGTTATTTTTATTATTGAATTTAATTTTATTATTATTATTATTTGTTATTCTACTGCTAGTTTAATTAAAATGTATATACTTAATAATTTATACAATTTTATAATGCAGTGTATTTCAATATTTCAAAATTTTTTATAATTAATATTAATTTTTTTTTTAATTTTCTAACTATTTATTTAAAATTTTATTAATTTAAATTAAAAAAGTCTTTGATGTACATTTTTTAATAAAAGTAATACTTTAGTTCATAAATAAAAAATAGATATATCAAAGACATATTCAATTTTTAGGGAAAAATTCTAAGGGTATATTTGTAAAAAATCAATTGTTTTTTATTAAATTAAATCATTAATTATGTATTTTATTTGTTTTGATTTTATTTAGTTTTATTATTATAAAATGAAACATCTCAACATTTTTTTACGAAGATTGCTAGTTTTGTTATAGAATTCTATATTTTGTAAAACGTTATATGTATAATTTCATATCATTTAACACACAATTTAATGAAAAGAATTTCTTATTAATATTTAGTATATTAGTAATATTTATTTAATACATTTTAGTTATTGACATTAAATTCAAATAAATAATTTACACATTTAATATATAAATAATATACAAACTTGTATATGATTTATATATAAATAAATAATTTCTGAAAATGAATTACATTGAAAATCATTTTTTCGGTTGAGCTTTAACATTTGTATTTTATCTAATATAGCACAACAATAAAAAATTTCAAAAAATGATAAATTTAGCACATTTTACAGCTTTCATGAAATTTTATTAATTTATATTTTCACAAAGCCATTTACGATGTCATTAGCGTAATTTTTAAAATTTGTTGCCATCGATTGTATCATTGCTTTTGTGATTGACTAATTATTATTAATTTGATTAAGTAATTATCTTTGTTTATTTTTCACAGTTCTTCTCCAGACAGTTTGTCAGCTGAACGAGGAGATAATAAATCACCAGGAACTAATGCGAGTCCATCAGCTTTATACAAATTAACAGTTCCTTTATTAAGGTGTGAAGCAATTGACGTTCGCGATGCTGTTGTGCAAGCCATAGGGAAAGTAAACGCTGATGCCATAAAGTAAGATTTCAATTTATATATATTTATTTAAAAATAATATAATAAATAATATAATAATATAATATAATAAAAAAAGTAATTAATCTGTATTTAAATATGTTTTATTATAATAATGTACATAAATTGTTTAATCTATTATGTCATATTTCTTTTATAACATTAAATTATGTAATTTTTTTAATTTTAATAGAGATTTGATGGAGGAATTGGTTCCTTATATCCGCGAAGCTGTTGATAGAAAACAGGAAAATATGAGAAGACGCAGAAGACGAGATGCTTTGCGTTTACAATTGGTGCGAGTTTTGGAACTTATTGCTGAATACGGAACATTTGGAATTTGGTTAATATTTTGTTATTAATAATAATAGTAATATTATTATACTAGATACATATTTATTATATATACATTGATAACATTATGATATATGAATAAATATAATTATCTCAATTAAATATGTATTAAATAATTAATCTAATGTAGTTATTTAAATTATTATAGTTCTGCGGTATTAGATCGAGAAACACAATCATTGCATCCAACATTTGTGGAATATATAGATGGTGCTAGACTGTATTTGGAAAATGAAACAGACAAAGATGCTCCGGCTATTAGGGATATAAAATTGCATTTTTGTAATTTTATTAGAAAAATGATCAAAAGTTTTTCGCGTAAGTTGCTATTGTGAAGTATTTTTTAATAGTACAACTTTTTGATTTATTATAATTCTTAATTCTATTTAAATTTTGTTTGTAGTTGAAACTTGTCATACATTATTAAAACGTGATCTTCGTCGCAATTTGTTTATGCTTTTTGCAAGTTGGGCAGGAACTTATGGAAAACCATTAACTAATAACTCTTTATCTCACGAGGAAGAAAAATCATGTTCTGAATTGCAATTATCTGCTCTGCAAGCTATGAGTGGTTTGCTATGTTGCGGTTCTTGTTTTAATTCTGAATCATTATCTGAAGAAGGAGCTATATTGTATCAATGGTTAGATCTTCTATTGGCGAGTAAAGATGAGAAGGTTAGATTGAGTAATTTCAAATATAATAATAATAATAATAATAATAATAATAATAATAATAATAATAATAATAAATATTCAGGTTACCATAAGAGCTAGTATTTAGATAGCAATGACCTCGCATATCATTAACCTTTTAATGCCATACAGATATTATTTAACTGCTTTAATATTTAATCGTTATTTAAATTAATGAAAATTCAAATTTGTTTGAATTAAAATAACACTTTATATTATATTTTTTCAATCAGATATATGCCCTTGCTCGAGAAACTGTTGTACTATTATTGGAAGGAAATCCAGATATTGGGACTCTTCTTGATTTGGTTGTAGATCGATGCTACACAGGTGCACCTCAAGTTGCTGATGGTTGTTTCTTAGCTTTAGCTACTATATTCAGTGCAAGGTATTGCATATAATATCATAATTTGTATTATTATTTATGTATTATTATTTTGATCTGTTTGATTTTTAAAAAATTCCTGATTAGATTTGATTTACCTCATATCACGAAAATAAAGTTTTATACGCCTCATTCATAAAGCTGCGAATAAAAATTAAGCATCAAATTATAGACTAATTGGAATATCAAATAATAATCTAAAGATATTTGCAAATATTCATGCAAAGAAATATGAGTAGTGATTGATCAAATCCTTTTTCCTTACCTTAAAGCATGGTTTTAAGAATGAAAAATTAATCACACAAAACTATAAAGATATACAAATTTACTATATTCTATACAAATAATTATTCAATTAATTTGACAAGAACACGTAGTTTGACGTCTTATATACAGATTTTACTAAAGTTTTTGACAAAATTAATCATGATATCATCTTGAACAAAGTAGCGAAGTAAAACTTTCCAATAACATTTATACAATGGTTCCTTTTGTACTTTACATATATAATAAAAATTAACTCCTAATTTTTAACACCATATATGAATACTTCTGAAACTTCTTAAGGATTCCATTTGGATTCACTATTTTTTAATGTTTATCAAATTAATCAAATTACTTTATGATACCTGTAATATTTTCATTAATTTGAAAGCTTTTTCAAACTGGTGTGCCAAAAATAAACTACTTTAAACATCCTGAAATACAAGTATGTAAACTTTACTAGGAACTGTACTGTATATATTTTCCGTATACACTAAACAACATTATATAAATAATTGAGCGATTAAACGAACTTACCTTAAGTGAAGTTCTATCGCAATTATATGGAATGTCTCGTCCGAGGAGATCACTTGTAGTAGCGTCAGCTGCTTGGTCAAAACCACAAATTTTAAAGATTTCAAAAAACGCGCCAAATACTTCATGCCGTCATTTCACGCGCTCGCGCCTGCCATATTCATTAATTTTAAAGATATATTTCATTAATCAAGGGGAATATTACTAGGGTCTAGGGTGGGTTGATCTCCTCGGACGAGACATTCCATATAATTGCGATAGAACTTCACTTAAGGTAAGTTCGTTTAATCGCTCAATTATATTAAAATGTCT
>JABFQC010004475.1:0-12644 GCA_022817085.1 Psilanteris sp. ZL-2020
CCCTCACAAAGGGTGGGGGGGGGCTCCGCCCCCCAACCCCCCCGCATGTAAAAATCTAGCCAAACCCAAAACGCGAGAGTCCTAGGGGGCCCCAACACCGTATTTTACTGGTCTGTCCTCGAAACTGCCACCCGCATAAACAATAACATTGTTTAAATAATAAACAAAATGGCTTCCTGTCCCAAAAACTGCCGTTAGCCAAACTTTTATATATATATATATATATACTCAGATTAAAATACCACTAAATATTACGGTTCGGTTCAATAAAAATGATAAAATACTTAGTAACTATAGGACAAAACAGAAGTTTCGTTAAAAATCACTGAACTAAACAGTAAACAATATTTAATATTTCAGTAACTTTATACTAAATATTCCCTAATAATTTTGCAAATTTTACCAAACGAGATAATGAAAGGAGGAAAAGTGAGCAAAGATTTAAAAAAATATTGAACGTTATCACAGCTTTTATCATTTGTTTAGTAATATTTGACATATTTTTAGAATTTTCTCACCGTAATTTATCATATTATTTACATTTTTGCCTATTTTTCCTACTTTTATTATCGAGTTTGGTAAATTTTGTAAATTATTTTTTTTTGTAAATTCGATAATTTTAAGTTTTTTATTTCGTCCTACAGTTCTTGAACTAACCAGTAATTTTTTTCTGAGCGTGTATATATATGTACGTATTCACGTATTAATTCGATTATAATCGGACTAAAAACTTAAACTGTCACCGGATACAAACGAAATAGATCAATTCTAAAATTGGAACTATTTAATAACGATCGGTTTATTCTACTTTGCTAAGTTGGTCCTGCATGAAGAAGGTCGAAGAGGCCAGCGAGGTAAAAAGTTAGGAAGGTTAATGTTTTCTGGACGATCATCTCGCTTTCTCTTTCTCGCATCCCATGCTCTTTAACGATCCCGATGTTGTAGCTGTGATATTTGACCCCACAGATTTTTCCTTTTCACTTAACTGTCATTCCGTTATCAAGCAACGTTAATTTATAATTAACGTGATTATTATTACAACTGAGACAAATAAATACGAAGAAACGGTACTGCGAATATTAATTAAGATTTAAACAATCGCAAGGATTGATCCTGTAACAATATTTATGTTTGCGATGCGTATCGCTTATCGAACTTAACCTTTAGAGATAAATTAAAACAAATAATTGAAAGCAGGGTATTTGTTTATAACTATTTTTATTTATAAGATATTGTTTATAAGAATTTTGATCAAACAAATAATATACATTTGATGAATTCAAAAATGGATTGCCCCTGTGTATTTATAATCAAAAATACTATTAAAACAAATCAATTTTATTCGTATTTAATTATAAAATTATATAACAAAGGTTTTAATATATTTAGTAATTAAAATGAAAAAAATCCACTCTGATTAAAAGCAGGCTTTTCTGAATCGCATTACATAATGTTTCTATTTTATTTAATTAGAGCGATTTAAATTGCTATCACATTACATATTGCATAGGAATGTATTACATAAATGGAAAAAATGCAATTTTTCATTCACTTTGTGACACAACCTGGCGATGTGTGCATCTGCAATTCGAGAAAAGTTTGCGAATCGCAATTATCAGCGTACCATTCAGTCGTCGTTTATTTTAGAGTTATAAAACGCTGCAATGGAAAGGAGTAGACAAATAAACTTCATTGATTAAAATAAAAAATTATTCATATTTATATTTATTTTACGCACGCGATATGTTATACGATAACAAAATCGACGAATTAAAGCGCGGACTTTATTTTATGCATAAATTGGACGCACATCATCTATTGACATTTTCATTCGAATGACTTTCCATCGCGATACTAAAAGTTGCTCTGACAACGAAATCGCGTTACGTGAAGAGCTATCTTTCCGGAATGAAACAGCATTTTCTGTGTAATGCTGTGAAAGTTTCGTGTAATTCGAATTATTAATTGAGAGATTTTAATGTCACCAAACATATTCCATAGGTATAACGTGACTGTTTTAAAATTTTGTATACGTAACTGTATATCATTTACATATACAACATAGATATGCATACAAAAAGGTTGTATTAATAAGTAATATAAGAGTTTGTACACGATATTTAATTATATAATTATAATTATTTATAATGTATATAAATTAAGAATTAAAACTATCTGAAAAAGTATCGTCTGATGTTTTTAGTTTTTAATATTTATTTGGTTTGAATTTCGTTAATATAAACTGTCTTCTTAATATATGATTCTGGAAAAAGTCAAAATTTATATATCTTTAAAAGTATACATATTTATTTATTTATTTTAAAACAGTTATACGCTAACTGTATTAACTAGACGACGGACACAATTTGTATGAAATTGGTATTCTTAGCATTAGCTAATGCGTTGGCTGAAATGTTCAATGCGCATTGTATATTATGTACAAGTAACTTTAATATTAAATTGTGTTTTAATCTTAAAACAGCACCTGAAACTCTTTTATTTTTGTTGTTGAAAAGTTATAATCAAATAATTTTATATTACACTTTTCATAAATATATATATATTATTATTAATTAATATTTAAATTAATCAATATTTTAATAATTTAAAAGTAAAAGTTGTTTTAAATCGCATACATTTCAATATTTTAAAATTATTAATCAACTGTAAGAAATGTAATGTTTATATTGGATAAAGTAGTGTTCTTCTACCTATATTATAGATTGTTATTTATAGTCGAAACCGTTTTAACAACATACAAATATATAGTAAATATTTTTTTTATAAATTAAGAAGTATAATTTATGGGATTATAAATTTGAATTCGTAAAAAATATAACAAAACGTTACATTTACTTAACATGCTTTATACAATATATTACGAATTACGATATTCAGAACTATAATGCAGCAAATTCATTTAAAAATAACTTTTGCAAAACCATATTTGTTGTTCATATCTGGAATAAAAAATAATTGTTGTATTAACATTAGTTTATTAGTAGAGGTGCTTAAATATTGACCACTACTACAGATAATAATAATATATATAAAAATATATTTATTATTTTCAAAACACATAAAATATAGTCTACTTAACAATTTTTTTCCCGATACAAATATATATATAAGAACAAAGTTTATGTAATATTTGAATGTACTAAGTCTGTTTATATAGATAAATAACAAAAAAGTAATTAATAATAAGTAATCTCATTTCCAACTATGAAAACCTCTAGCATTGGATAATGAAAATAAATGACAAAATACAACTGTATAACAGTACAATGCGAATCGTCGCCGTAATCTTTTTTTTTTTTTTTTTGTTATTTCTTCTTTATTGTTACATTTGTAATTTTTAACTGAATTATATAATAAAATTTGTGATATTAATTACGGTAAACTTGTTAATAAAGCTTTGATGGCAATTTAACAAAAAGTATAGAAGTAAGAAAAAATGCGAAAAAGATTAACGATGGGAGAACGAAGATATGCCCTGAGTTTTGAACGTGACAAATCGCACTCGCATTTGTATTCATTCACGCGCTCTCGCGCGTAACCGCAAATGCAAATTTCTTCCTCTTCTTCTTTTTCTTTATTTTTTAAGAAAATGAATGACGAATCCGGCAGTTACGCATCACTAGATGAATCGCAAAAGATATACTGGGTAACTCTGGTTCTCGCGACAACACAGCCGAGGTGATTTAGGTCGGCCAGCCGAGGGGTTAACTCGGTTAACCTTTCTACTCATCAAGGAAAAAAGGAATATAAAACAGACAATTCATTTATCCGAGCAATTCGAGCATCATTGCCAACTCGAACAATGAAACATACGTGCATTTACAAAATTAGGGCAATTGCTATGATAATTAGCTCTGAATTGTTATATAAATATATTATTAATGTTTTACGGATTGCCATTATAATTATATTATTATGAATATTCATAATGTATGAAATTAAATTATACCTTGATTCTTTATTTTTCAGCATTGTATTTCATGACATTTTTAGTCTGTGTTATAAATTATTCTTTTTTTTTTTACCAGACTTAGTCATCAGCGTGACACATACAGGCCCAACAAAGTAATTGAAAATACGATTTTTGTCAGCTTTATGGTAATTTCCATTAAATTTATAACCGTAATTTAACGTGTTTGTTTACATGTTTGGACATGCATCTAATGTTTATTATTTAGTATAGTAAAATTTGTAGGAGTATTTCTGTCAGTGTAGAAAAAATAATCTACAAATTATGATTAATAGTATATACAATGAGAGAATTTACCGTATTAATATTACTGTTTAAAACAGTATTATGGACGGATATCCCATTTTCCTAGTTCTAAGGAAAAATGTAGTGTTGCGACCGTAATATTTGTGAATTTGAATAGAAATAATAAAATATAGATAAAATTACGTTTTGAAAACAACTAAAGTAACTTTGTTACGAACTGTTTATTTTAAATCTATTATGTGATATTGTTATTGTTTTGAAATAAGAACTACAATAATACACGAACGAATTCCAAGTGACGCTTTTAACTTTACTGTTTATAACAGGAATAGGCACCGCCTGAAGTTACGCACGTAACACCGTATAATATTGTGACGTTCGCGGCGTCGAACGTTTATTTCTCATAGACAGATAATTTTGATGCTCCAAGTATATAAGCAACGACTACGACAGGTTCAACAGACTGCGATAGGTTCAACAGTATACGAAAAACTTATACATATATTTCTATAATATAAATGTGTTGTATAAAGTAGTAACAAAACACGGAATTAAATTTGTATATTTATATTCAATTTAAAAAAGCATAATTTTTTGTTTTGTCTATTAGTGTATTACTGGTATAAACTATAATATTTCAAAATAAAATACATTGTTATTACGAGCAAACATACTTAAGCGGGGGGTTTAAAATGATAAATAATGTAACTGTATTTCCCTAATTTTCTAGCTTCTGTAGTCAGAATACTGTTATAAAGTTCGCATCTCGGACCTCTGTTATTTGATATATTTATAAATGACATTTGACATTGTTGTAACAAAATAAAATTTAAAATGAGTCGGAAAAAGTAAAGATATAAAATTCATTTTTACAATATGCAATAATCCACTTAATTGTCCTGATCTGGTGGATATAATTTTATATAAAGTCCCAATTAAATCATAAAGAAAAAATGATGAAATGAAAATTATTTTATTTAAAAACGTATAAATTCAATTAATACGGAATTGGCATTTATTCATTGAAAATTGTAGACCTATTGAAATTCCTAAAACTATGTATATTCTTATTTTTGATTAACTCAATATGTTATTTTATGATTTTACAATTTTTATTTATATTTATATTATTATTCAATTATGGGCTCATGTTGCTGTTATGTATTTCTTTTATATCCAACAAGTCTTATAATTATATTTATTTTATTGATCTTGTATATTTATAACTAAATGAACTAAGAACTTGTAGGTAAATTATATTTCATTTTGATATATTAAGATAATAATATTGATAATTATATATTTTAAATAGGATATATAAAACCCTTGATGATATAAACAAATAAAAAAGTAATCCTAAACAAATAAATTTCTTTTTTAACCAACTTTAAAATCCCATAAATATTTTATTTATTTATTAACCTATTATAATAATATTAATAATAACAATAACATTACAGAGTATTATTATCAAGACTATAACTATTTTGCATAATTAGCTAGGCTTGAATTATATTAAACCTAACTTTTTTTATTAAATACAATTTTTTATCTAATTTTATTCTTTATATGATGTTAACAGTAGAAAACAACGTTACTGCGGTTTTTAATCTTTATATCGCGTTACAAAAAATCTTTATTTGTTTATACTTTTGAAATCATTATGTATATACGCAATAAAAACACGTGGGAAAAATATTGACTCGGTAAACCTTCATTTATGCAGGAAAACATGATTTAAATATAATTGTTTACGTGACATTGAACTCAATAGTTATTATTTTTTCTCGAAGCATTTGTTAAAGTGTCTTTAATATACTTTCTAATAACGTACAAATGAACGCGAAACACTAAGAAAATTACATTCTGCAATTTGCTGTGTGAATGCCAATATTCAATAAATTATCTTTGGAATACACAAGAACATCTGCAACAAATTAATTTTTTTCAACATAACATTTTTTTGATATTTAATCTAGTTTTCGACTACCGCTACTTTTTGTATTATTCATAATTATATTCATATACATTTTGTTTGTTTTCAAGTAGATATGCCTAATGTAGCAGAAGAGGACAGAAAGATATCTTATTTCTCATTTATTCTTTATTATTTATTTAATAAAAATTTACGGGAAGATTCCTTACAAAAAGTATAAAAGAAGTGAATGACAGTTACATTCAACTGCGAGTGGTCAGTTGTTATATAAAAAAATTTATGAAATGTTAAATTGAAGCCGATAGTGGCATCTAGGGGGATAGTCCATGAGATATGAAAGTGAACCTCCCCCTCCGTCTCTGCATATCCCAGCCAAGAGAGAGAGAGAGAGACGTCCACTCCATTTGACGTGAAAAATAAGACTTATTAATTTTGGGGACGATAAGGACATTGAGAAAAGTGATCAGGAAGTTAGGAGATTTTCGTATTTGTATGAAAAGAATGGAAAGTTTTTATTTGTTTTAGGGTGTATGTTCTTTGATATCTATATAAGCAGAACAACGTTGATATATTTTTAAAATGCGTCACGTTCTATATCGCAATCGATTTGTGATTACAGATTCGACGTCCTTTTATTTGAGGGAGGATCAGTGTTTTTATTTTGATTTAAATGTATTTGGGAATTTGGATGAGCGCGTTAGAAGTGTTAATATAAAAACGAAAAGTAAAATTCATTATATTCTTTATTTTTTAGTTTATTTATAGGTTATTCTACATTGGTGCCTCGCAATTTACGTAGAATATCCAAGTCCTTTAAGGTTCTAGTCGTCCTCGTCGTTGTCGTCGTCGTATATGACCTCTCTATACAGAGGTTCCTCGCAGGAGAGTCGTCGAGAAATTGATGCCAATCATCTAACGTGTCGCGTTTACATACTAAACGCGTCTCAAAATTCGCGAACGTGATTGGTCGTCTAATGCGTGGTAGGGCATGTTCGCTCCGTACGCGGAATCGCGACTTTTCGCGGAACGGCAACAACGGTCGTTGTAGCCGTTGTTGCGGATCGGTGCGCTGAAGCCAGCTCGACGAATTCACGGAACCGCGAACAATCGAGACGCAATTTTAACGGCCGAATTCTTTCATAGAATTCATTAACGCCGTTGACAAATAAATGTATATTAATTTTAGTTATTACTAATATATGTTTAATTTTTGACAAAAATAGTTGTTGCACTATCGCGTAACAATGGCCCAAATAAGGTATCTTCAATAATACCCATAGGTATATACATAAATATTTTTAATAATTTTTAGATCATTTTATTATTATGTGCTAAAATTAAATATAATATCTATAAAAACTGCTTTATAACACCATACTCCTCTTCGAAAAAGTAGATATGATTTTTTAATTGTCATTAAATTATATTTTTTAAATTGTTTCTGTATTTCTTTATTTTTATCTTTGTTACGTCATGCACGTTTAATACATTTATATATAACTATATAACATTGAGCATTAAATATATGTAATAAATATAACACTCGAATCATAGGAAAAGGGTAGCATAAGACAACTTTCATTTCTTATTTATTTATTTATTATATCATTTTTTATATAAATATTTATTTTCTTATACTTTTTATGCTTGATTTACAAAATTAAAACAACGCAATTTTTCAAATAATTTGTATTAACTAAACGTGAAAAATAATTTAGTACTCCAAGAACTTTCTGAAACTTTCACACACTGATATATCACAACTAAAAAATAGTATATGCAACGATATGTTTTCTAAAACTTGACTAAAACAGCAACTAATGAATAAAAAGTTTCTACTCGTTTTAAAATTTGTATTTCAACATCTTTAGTAACTTTATATTAATAACCCACACAATTTAATAAGGATAGGATCAAAATAAAAAGTACAAAATTTTGGCAAATATTTGCTCGCATACAGTTTTATTCGATTTATAAACATTTTGAAATTACTTTTAAATTTCCTCGCCTTTAACAATGCAACAAAATCTTTCACAAAAAATACACCCAGTCTCGTTCGTCGTCTCGGGATAGACTTTATTTCATACATATTATTTACTTATTTATATTATATTATTATTTATTTATTTGTTCATTTATTTATCTATTTGTTTATTTTGTTATATATTTAATTATATATATCTATATATATATAATATAGCAATATAATATATACACACACATATATATATATATATATATATTTAAAGAATTCAAACAATCAAGTAATCGAAAAATCAGTCCGAAGCGGTGGTTGGAAAACTTGTGTACACATCGATACATATACATTCATCATCGGATACAATTTACTTAATTTTCAAAGTTACAATTTGATTTTACGTATGTTTATATTCACATTGTTCAAACGCTTTGACAACTTGAGTCAAGAGGAGTTCTGTGTTAAACCTTTTGTCATTAGCAACTTAATTGTACGTTGTCACAATTATTAACAATAATTTGGCATTTCGTAACGTGAGAGGTACATTCAATAAATTTAACTGTCGTCAACCATAAACCCAAATTGACAAAATTGATCATTTATCTGTCAGTAATATATCGTTTCAATATAAAAACAATTAAACGCATTCCATATTCCTCACGTTACTTATCTCCGGACGAAATTTGAAATGGATTTTGTACTGTAAAATTGTATTATTTTAATATTTTAATATAAATATTCTCATGTATAAACAATACAATTTCCGTCTTTTGTACGATCAGAATGCTTTGTATTTAAAATGCTTGATTTATTTTCCATTCTGCGCAGAAATTATTACCGACGTATTTTGAACTAAATTTTTCGAATTTCCATTTTTAATAATAAAAAGGTAATTTTATAAAGTGCAATTATCGAAGTGTACGAAACACAAAGTTCGTCCGGATTTGAATACATAACCAGCGCGTACATTTAGCATTGAGGAAATATAATCAGAAATCAGTTCGGTAATAAACGTTATTATTGCACCCGCGCAGTATCTGCGATGGACTTTGGAAACATAAAGCGATTTCGGACTGAACAAACGAACCTCATGCATCCTTTACAAAATTACATAAAAAGGATGAAATCTTAGGCATAAAGGAATGGGTAATGCTATAAGAATATAAAAAATTCGTTGTAGAATTACAGGAATTGTAGTTCAACAAATAAATACATATAAATTCGTTTAAATAAATGATTTTGCAAAGAGTCTGAGGAATCAAAATCGGTAGCATCTCCAGAGAATTCATCAGCAAATTGGACGCGGGAGCTTGCGAGGTATAAAGTTGTGGAAGTCCCAGCTTTGAGGAAAATCTTGTTTTGCACGTCAAATATTCGTTTAGATGATTCAAATTGAAAAATAATTTACATTAAATATATATACACAAAGAACGTAACCTAACTGTTGAACTTAGGAACATTATACAAAATATATATATATAATTAAAATTAAACGGTACAACTCAATTTTTAATTAACTATACTTTGTCATATTTTGTTTTTAGAATATTTCAGCGACTTCATTCTAGGATATAACGAAATATTCTTATAAAGTATTATTACAATTACTGCTATTAGTAATTAATATAAACATCAATTATTTAAAAAAATCTTTCGTTTAATTTTGAATTAATATAAAATTCATTAACAGTTTTCTATTATCTTGAAATAATAATATATTTGTTATTATTCTTATAAAATAACTTTTTAAATTAAAATCTTACATATTCGGAAAAGTATATATCAAAATTTACTTGACATTCATACATAATCATTTTAATATAAGAAATTCATAATTAATTATTATTAAGAAACGTAATGGTTATAATATATACATACGTTAAACGACATATTTTCAAATTCAACTTATAATTTAACTGACGATAAAAAAAATAGAAAATCTTCATAAAAGTATACAACTTTAAAAAATAAACTCGACTTCTTTTCTAATTCTAATAATAACTCACTAGGTTCGTTGTCAACAAAAATGAATAACCCTAATCGAAAATTCATAATAACATTTCATGAAATTTTCCACAATTCCTTTGATCCTTTTATTTTACCAAATTAAAACATGTACAAGTATAAAACTAATTTTATAATACTTGATATAATGTGTATATTCATTTTCAAGAATGTTAATGCACGCTAACATATTCTAAATTAAAAAACAACACAACGACATCAACAAAACGGTGATTAACAAACGCACAATCCGAATACAAAGTTGATTGCAAAAATGACAACAGAAATGATTAAGTCAGTTTATTCGTTATTTAGTGCGTTAATTAATAAGCTATAGTTTTTCAGGTAAATGATTAGTAACGCGTTAACGAATCAACGTCGTTGCCTTGGCAATTTAATAACGCGAATTGTGCTCCGAACTGTTTGCATATCTCACAACACAAACGCAGACTGCGAATCGTTTTCGACAACGTCTGCGAGTTGCTCTACAGTAAAGACGATTTTTTGGGCAAGATTTTCCCCAGGCGGAAAAAGAGCGAATTGAGATTTACTCGTTCGCTACATCGAAACACGACGGACAATCTGTACAAAGTTGAAACTTGTTTTAACTCGTTAGTTTGTACAAACAATCGTAGTAACAAAAGAGCTCACTTACTCGCTCGGATTGTAATGGCATTGTACTTTTGCGCGCGACCGCGTCGCATCAACCATCGAGTCAATTTGCGAGGAATCCAGTTGACCCGCTGCGTCTCCGTTTTCGTTCGAAACCACGGATAAATTTGTTTTTGACACAAATACGCCGTATGATATTAATTAATTTTGGAACCAAGATATCTGCTTTAATCGTTCGCCTTAGTTGCAAAGCCTTCGAAACGCGCTCGCGCGCCTCTAAAATATTATCGTTGCGTGTTAAGTTTAATCCGTATACGAAACTTACGAAAGCACGTTACGCAATTAATCATAATAAAAGTCAAAATATAATACAATGGATATTAAACCCGAATATTGTCGTTCGATACGTTTCTATACATACGCGACGCGTAGCGTTGTAAAAATCAGCCATTTTTAATATCCGCCTCGGTTCGTTTCAATGTAATTAACCGATCGTAAATCGTTTATTTGAATACCGATAATGTGTCAATCAACGTAATATGTTTTCCACGCGTCTATCCGTGATTTATTGAAGAAGGTGTGGTCCGCGGCTCTTGTCTTGGTCGTAGCTTCAGAATTGAATAGAGAAAGTGGAGGAGAGAAATTGTAAGAGAGAAATAGATGAGAAAAAGGGACAGAGTAGTTGATTGGTCCGAAATTAACCGAGCTTCTGGAAGATACCCATCCGCTGGCAGCGGCAGTTCGATCCCCAAAGATTGCACCTGCAGCTGGCGCCGTAACAACAGCCGTTCGGTCGGTGATCGCAGTTGCCTCCGCGTCGCACGCAGGCTCGCCTAAACAAATATATCAACGAGGAACGTCTACTCGAGATTAGGGAAATCAAATAAGAGCTTTTGATCGACATCGAAACATCTAAAGGGACGATCACGTGCAACTCGATTTCTCATGAATGAGCGTCTAAGTCTACGACTAATTCGTATTCACGTCGGCCTTTCTGTATATCCATAAATCAATAAAGCGTTATTTCCGAATTATTTTATGGTTTGGGGTAAGGAGTCAAAGGGAATCCATAAGCTTATTCAAGTTTTCGAATAATTCAGTTCCGTCCGTTTGCTCTTTTGCGGCCGATGTTTCGTTCGAAGCAAAACTTAATCAACAAGATTTAAATAACTTTATTACTTTATTCTAACTGTGATTTATTTGATAAATAAATATCAGTTTATTTCGTACACAAAATTAGCGCAAATATCGAAACCAGGAATGTAATTAATTAACTTTCTTTTAATATAATTCAGTTGTTTGTAATATTAATAATTAAATGCGACAATGAATGGATAAAGTATTTTAATCAATTTAATAATTATACTTTTTTCATACGAAATTTCACTTCCAACTTGTACAATACTTTTATCCGTCACGTAATATCTTGTATTAGCGCAATTAAATAGTAATCATTTTTCCTATGGATGAAAACGATTTATTCTGGTAATAGTTGTTTAATAATTTTTGATTATATTGTATCGTTAATATAGCATTTCAAGCTGAATTAGATTAAAAGCAGAATATTGTAAACATATTTTTTTCAATGCGAGTGAAAATTTGAATGGGCTATTACTTAATTAAGAAAAGCTTTGTAGTGAAAGGAGTTCAGTGATAGAGGGGATATCCAATGATTCGGAAATAATTTTTGAAAACTCGTTACTCAGACCACTATAATGAATAAATTCTGAATAAGCAATAAATAAACTTAAACAATTTCAAAAATCAACTTAATTTTGTAAGCAAATTAATAATTTAATTAATGAGATCTTCTGCATGTACTCAAATAATCCGAATTCATTATCAAGAATTATATTACACCTCGGAAAATAAAACAC
>JABFQC010004476.1:0-12644 GCA_022817085.1 Psilanteris sp. ZL-2020
GTGTTGGTTATTACTTGGATAGGTGACCGTTCATTTAGAAACTTTTATAAAAGTAATTATTTTTTCAGAGATTTTAATTTATAATCATTTATTGATAAGATTAATCGTGTGCTTCAGATTATAAAGAAAAAAATTGATGTTAAATACTGATATTAAATATTACTTGTGTATCATGTCAATGAAATACGATCGAGAAACGTAAAATATGTACGTATTTATTATTTTAACATTAAAGTTCAACGAGCTTTCATTCCGAAACGTAGTAGTTATAATACCAAAATTGCAATCTTGACAATTGTTTGCATGAAGTTAATAAAATATTCAAATAACTAAAAATTTTATACTTTTGCATTTACTCACTCGAGTATATACTATAAAACAAATCTGAAAAGCAGAATATTACTGGGTTGTTTATATGTAGATTATGAACTATTACGCTTGGTACTGTTATTAGTCGTTTTTTCAACGGAAAATTTATGTCTGCATTACATTTTTATGCGTTATACTTGCAGAATGCGATCGTACCGTATCGTATGAACTTTATGACAAAGATTGAAATGAACATTAAACGTCATTCTCAAAATAAAAACAACTATATACATACTTTTTTCGTTATTTAATCGTCTGTGATTTAATACATAATTAATTTATCGATTCTACACTTTTCAAAATGTAAGTACAATTCCAAAATATTTGTGTTTATGCAAAATAACTAACTACAAGATACTGTTATGATAAGCTTTTTCTGTGTTCTTATGCGTATTTATTTGTATGTTTTATTTTTGGAAAACGGAATTGAAAAAGACATAAATATTATCTTACAATAAGTTACTTTTAATTTCTTATCTATAGGTGAGAATCTTGATATTAATATTGTTTTATAAGGGCGATTTTTGTAGTGAATAGATAATATAAGAATAAAATAAAACTAAATAGTGTGTTAATACATTTTAAAACATAACATCAGAAACTCCAGAATGTTTAATTTTAAATGACTGAATTTTGTTTATTGCTGCCAATTCATAGTATACATAAATAAACTTAAAGGAAATTTAAAAAAATTCTCAGAATTCAGAAATTAAGTTTTTTTTTTATTTAATTTTAACATATTTTAAAATATATATTTAATTATAACTTAGAAGGCTCACTGTCGCGTATAGTCTCGGTATATGTTATAAAATTATATTTTTTAAAATATTGTCATTATTACTCAAAAAGTTACTTAAATATAAGAGTAGGTATTCATAATTTTTTAGAAATATATAGTACTATAATTTTTGGTTTATACTATGATATGCACAATATTTTATTATAGTTGTTTAAATTAAATTTAAATTAAATGTTTTCGTCAAGACATATTTTCAACAGATTGTTTTTTTAATCACCTTACAATTAGATGATTTATTAAAAATGTACAAACAATACATAAAGTATAATATAATATGTATATTTATTTTCATTGAAAGTCAAATCGTCCCCTAAATTTTACTAAATTAAATTATCATAAGTAATAATGAATTTGATTCATTTCTAAGGAAATAAAATTTATGTGTCCAAATTTAACCTATAATTACATATATTCGATGGTTTGAAAAAATTTATTTATTATTGAATATATAACATTTCCACTATTAAAATAAATGTCTTAAATCTAGACACATTGTCATGAAAAAAAAAACGTAATTATCAAATCCATAAAATAGTATTTCTTATTAAAATTAATATCATAAATTCATTTGCTATTTAATCTTGATTAACACTATACTATTAAAAGTATCAGGAAAATGTCTTAAATAAGACAAGCAAGATTATGTCTTACTAACTTATGTCTGAAAATCAGACATATGTGTATCATTATTTATTCAGCATAGAAATTACCATCAGAGCATTTAATAGATTTAAATATGTAACAATTCTATATATTCAAAAAGTGAATAAATAGATTTTAAGACGTTTATTCAATAACCTATTTTTTAATATATAATAATATATTATTGCAATTTCTGATAATATAAATAGTTTCCTAGTCCCGTTCTATTTTTCTGAGTATAGAATCAATATGACGGTAACATTGATTTTTTTACTTCAGTATTAATTGTAATTACTTCATAAATATCACGACAATTTACATCTATGACAATGATATAATGCATACTTTATAAAATTTATGGTTAATTAGAAATTACACATTAGATTCAATTAATCCTATTTGAAAATATATAAATTATTTATTATTTATTATATGCTGGCTTTACGTATAAAAACATATGTTTAAAATTTTATTACTATTCTTATGTTTTATAACATAAAAGATAAATAAGAAAGAGACATTATAATAATGAGATCATTATTGCCAAGTGTTATAAAATGTATAAATATACATGTACAGACAAATCAAATACAGATTTTCATAATACAAATATAAGCAGTAAATGTAAAACAATATAAATATATAAAATGTTTTATATACATTTGAATATAATATTTCAGAAGAAGTAATACAAAATTATCATAATTTTATTCTTCATTAATATATATTTTTATTCGGATATATATATATTAATAATAGTTATTGTGTGAGATAATTCAATTTCAATACTTCTTAATCGAAAAATTAATGGATCTATTATCTTTTTAATGCGAGACAAACGCTATAATGTTAAAATATATATCTATATTATGAGTACACGAAAATAAGTTGAATGTATTAAATGTAAAAAGAAACGATGTTACATTTAACGTCTTCGAATTAGTGGTAATTAACAAAATCTTTAAGATAAAATGAAAAAAATATATAATAATTTGTCGTAAATAAGTCGTAAACAAATACTTATAAATATATAAAAATAAATGTTGACATAACGTAATGTCATAATTTTTAAAATTATGCAAATAATATTTTATTTTAAAATGCAAATACATTTCTAATACTAAATTTTATTTTTATATAAATTAGTAATAACTGTTCAATTCGTTGTCGGTTATTTGAATTAATATTATATTATTTTATCTACATTTTATGGCGTAGCTTACTTTATTTTTTTCCAATTTTAGCAAAGCAATGAATCATTTTTAAAAATAAAACATGACAAAAGATTGTTCATCATCACATTTTATTTAAAGGTAATTTTTCTATTTTTTCATTTTGCTACAATGGTTCAATTTGAAAGACATTTACATCTGAGGTTTTCATATGAACGAAATAATGTAACCCTTAAATATATACTCAATATATATAATAAATACATTTAACTTTGTCTTGATTATTTTGAACGTAAAAAAATTATAATAATGCATAATTGAATAAAGAAATTAAATACAATTTCTTTGTTTTTTTTTAATTAAATTTCGTTTAGGATTTGTTAAATTTCGATATAACATATTTTTATTTAAGTCGAAAAACTTTAAAATAATTATCTTATACGTATTTTTAATATAAATTCAAATGTATATAAATATTTGTTATTTTGTAATAAAAGTGTTAAATAATGACTTATCGAATATTAATTATCAAGTAATCGAATATGAATAATTTTCATTCTCGGAAATAAACTCAATTTCGTGTGAATTATTCAGTAAAATAATGTTTTTTATTCAAAATTTAATGACACATGTAAATGATGCTGAAATTAACGATTTTCTACATTTCTTTGACACCTATATTAGTAATATAGCCTTAGTCACAAATAGCTATATCGGAATTCTGAAATATTATAAATTCAATTTCATTATGAAAAGACATGATTGTAAATATTGCTAATTTTTAAGACTCGCAACAAGACCTTTAAATGTGTAAAATAAAATATTACTTTTTGTTATGAACCAGTGCTATGCTTTTTCCCGATATTTTCAGAGTAATTTCAACTGAAAGCTTTTCCTTCATAAATCCTGAACTAGTTTCATACATATGGTATTTTCATTACATTTTGATTTTTCTATGGTACAGATGGTAAAAAATCATATATTGCACGTCTTGAAACTTACATTTATTATAATTGAACAGCTATACATGGCTTCTTCACTTCAAATTGAAAATTTAAATCTATTACTATAAAATGTCACACCGACGGAAAATTTGTAATTTGAAATAAAATTTTCATATTATAATTGGTCAATACCACACCGAGAAAAAAAATGTATATATTTACAATATCCAAATGCATAGCAAAAATGAAATACTCAAGTAAATAGGATAAAAACTACTATATATCTAATAATAAAAAAGATAATATCTAAATTGATTAAATTGTAATATGAATTAAGAATATCCTATTTTAATTATTTCTGCTATTATTTTACTACTTGCATAGTCATAAGAATTAAAAAAATTCCGATATTAAATCAACATCTAAATCATACTGAAATAAAACGTATAAAATGAACTATTTTAATAATATATAATGGAATGGAGAAAAATTAAAAATACTCTGATACAGCATTCTTATTCGTTCAAGAACTAATATAATCTGAAATAAAAATAATTAATCGTATTTACAAATCATACAACAAATCATATTACGATAAATGCTTGGTTATCCGAATAATTCAGCATCCAGAATAGTTTATATAGTATCTAGATTTTACAATACAATTTTCTTAATGTAATATTGAAACGCGTATATTAATAGGATACTTTAATGATTATTTAATTGTTTAACGGCCAAGATTACTCTCAGGGTGCGTTCCAGAATATAGTTTAAGCATTGTAGTTACTGTGTCAGTAAGCGATGAAAATATATATTAAAATAAATTTGATAAAGATGTATAACAACTTACAGTACTAAAAATAAACTCTAGGACGAACCCTCAGTTAAAACTAAACATCAAAAAAAAAATTATAAAATTAAACATTTGCATTTTATTTAATAAAACAGACTACTATATGTATATTAATATTCTTATGTTAAATCTGACAATGAAGTAGTTTTTCATTTTTTATAATTTATTGAATTTGTCATTATTTAAACACTAAATAATAATTATCAGCATTATGGTATATATAAAATAATGATTTTATTATAAATAAAGTTATTATTTATTTTCGTAAACAAAATTCTAGTAATGAGAGAAAAAAAGGGATATAGTTTGAGTCTGAATCCGGAAATTATTTTATAGTTTAGAATTAATAAAATAAAACTTTTAGATTTGAAAAACTACATGAACAAGACAATGGCTTTCAGGAAATAGCTTTTGGTCAAATAAGAGAGTAAACAATATAAAAAGATATTTCTTCACAAAAATCAAAGGACAGTTTGAAAATACAATCAAAATAATACAAATACAAAAATATTGTTTAAGCTTTTAAAAATAAATATTTCATATATCAAAAGATTTACTAAAAAGAACTCGTTTATTATTAGATTTAAAATTTTAACTGATAAATATTTTAACATAATATACTAAATCATATTCACATATTCATAAATGAATATATAAAAATTTGCAGTAAACACTTTTGTTATGTTAACACTTTTTATATATAAGAAGAAAGTTTGTTTATTATATATTGTGCAAACTTATCGCATCATAACATAGGTCTTATAAGAAAATAGTTTTCAATGGATTACTGTTGCATATCAAAAGCTGCATCCAAACTCCTTCAATTGTAAAGACTACGAACTTGTCGAATGTCAAGATTTATGTGCAGATATTTTGATCATAGTAGATTAATCTAAAAAAATAAATACAATTGTATTTTTTCATATATAGTATTCTATATAGTATTTATTAACCCTGAATGATAAATAATAATTCAACTATATTAAAATTAATATTTAATTACTATAAATGTAATTTACATGGTTTTATTGTAAATGTTACTTTCATATAAATCTACTTACCTTTTCTTAATTTAATGGAAGTAAATAAAACGAAAATCCATTACATATATTATCTTTTCAATTTAAAATATTTGCATCATTTAAATATAGAATTTTTTCTGCAAATAAAAACATTTATCACTCACTTTGGAAATGCCAGTTAATAAAGAAACCAATTTGTGAATTGGATATAATTATGTATATTAAGTAAGTTAGTAAACTTAAAGACTTTTAGAGAATAATATATTATATAAGAAATTATATTTCCATATTGAAGAAAGAAATATATACAATATCATAGAAGCGTTTATTTAATTTTATAACATTATTACATAGCTTAAAAACCCTCAAGCTAATTTTATTTCCAGCAATAAATATTACATTCTATATGATACTTAATAAACTTTTTAACGATAATAAAAATTTAAAATCAAATAATTAAACGAATACTTACATAATTACTGTTTTCTTTAATTTTTTATACGAATAAGGATTAAAAATAATAATTTAGGTATATGTGAGTTATTAAGAATTTCAGAAAATTGATTTTAATTTAAAGCAATTATAACATTTGTATTTGATTTAAATTAATGTTTCCATTAAAATAATTATTGTATAATATTGTATAATAAATTTTACACCAATAATTTAATTAATACATTAAAATATTAAAACCATTTTAATATACTTATAGAATAGAGGGTAGTATATTGCCACAAATATAATTAAAATCGTTTGTCATCATCTTTTGATTTTAGGTATATATTGTATTCCATTATATACCCGTAATGAAGCCACTAACTCTTTATGTAGAACTGTTTCCACTTGTATATAATCAACCCTATTTCATTGTGTTTTTGACTTTCATTAATTATCAACGACAATGATAACCATTGTATCATCCCAAAAATAATAATACAATTAATTTCATTGTGACAGAAGATCTGTTCATATTGTCATTAATAGTTACAAAGTAATTAACAAAATAATAATAATATCTGAAGACGAACAAAAATGAACATTTTTTTACAATAAAGTAATGAAATAAAATACATTCGCAGTAATAAGATTTAATACAAAATTTATCTCTGCAAAAGAAAACACATTAGCTGATTATAAATCAACGGATTTTCAAAATACAAGTTCAGAAATAAAAATAGTACTGGATTATAATTCTAAATTCATAATTTATTGAAAAAAAAGAAAAAAATATCATTATGCTTCATATACTTTTGTAAATAAATTTTATTATTTTAATATATACATGCATATAGTTCAAATACATTTTATAATATATAGAACTAATATAGCGTAACATAGACTGATTGTATAGATTCAATTTTATGTTAATAGTAACTGACTATTTCATATTTTATTACAAATAGTAATTTTCTATAAAATATTCACAAAACTAATACATAGCCAAACAATAGTAATGCTAATTTTACTAACATAACTTATCAAGTTAATAATAAGATAATTTGAATAATGGAGCAAGTATTATATTTTTATTAACGTTCTTCAGTTACCTACATTTTTCGAAGGATATGTATGAACGATTAAAGTTATGTTTGCAACATATAATTAATATTATAGTTAATTAAATTTTATTCACTTTTTCATTAAAGTTGTGCTTTATATAATTATAAATAAATAGTATAATTTAATATATGAATAATATTATAGTTATCTAAGAGCTGCGGATCAAAACGTTTTATTGATAAGTTTATTTGCTTATAAAAATTGAGTATATCCAGTTGGTCATTAATATTATCCCCAACAGAACACAAAAGGCTTAAGGTAGAAATTAGGTAGAAATATATAGATTCTACATTTTTAATACGTTGAAATGTCCACATATTTTACCTAACCTACGCATTATCTAGCTAATTTATATGGAGCTTGCTCCAATTTGATGGTCATTTCAACATATTATAAATGTACAATCCACATATTTATACCTAATTTCTACCTTAAGCCTTGTCTGTTCTGTTGGGGATAACATATATTCACTATATATAAATATCTATACACATACATTATATTAAAATTGTAGAATAAAATATATAATACTCGAAAATAATTACCAAACAAATTAGCTTTGTCGCAAACAACGTAAACATACCGTTTTTCGCACGAACAAAATGAAGCCAACAATCATTTAAAAATTACTATATTGTATTCTTAAGATGAAAGTCTGATTAATTGTTCATTATTTTCGATCTACAAAGAACAAATGATATTATATAAAAAGCGCAACAAACTTCCGCATTGAAATATAACAAAGTCAGAGAGCAGCAACTCGCGTGTAAGTAAGTATAGCGTTAGAAGATACCTGTTGAAGACACCGGCGAAGGCGATGCGTGGCTCGGGGGAGATTCGTCCACGGTGATTAGTCGGCGGCACTTTCAACAAGTCACATGAAGACAGATGGCGATAATCGCGGCAATTTAAGTTATAACCGCTGGCGCGATCTTCGTCGCTGCTTTTGATGGATTGTCTTCCATCGTTCGCGCTACCGGCACCGCCGCCCCCCTCTGACAAATGCCGCACAAGCGGTCGTCGCATCTCATTCGGATAACAAATAAATTTTGGACTAAACGATTTTGTTCTTGCAGAAAAAATGTCTTAAAATCAACAGTCGTGGTGTTATTGCGAGCGCTGACCACGCTCAACTACGGGTCCCTTCGCGACTGATGTGAACGTTCCGAAAATGATAACAAATTACGAGTCTCGCGCAATCTTGCTCGCGCGCGCACCACCTATTTGGTACTTCATCCTACTCAATGATGATCCGGCCAACACAACATCGCAGATGGTAGTATTTAGTATTGTCGTTTAATATCGGTCATGTTATCCAGAGTCGGTAAAGAAGGAAATCTTAAATTGCCAGTTACAAATATGTCAGAATGATTAGAATGCAAAATATGTGACATTAAATATATAGTTAACTATTGTAGGTAAAGTCAACAATCGTTTCAACAAATTGGCAGCTTCGGATAACTTTAAGTATTAATATAATTCACTTCATATTATTTGTATAACCGAAATATTGATTCAAATTTAATAAATCACTAAACTCCAAAATCTAATATAAAACAACGTATATATTATAACATTTTTGGTAAACCTTCCACGATGCATAATAACATTATTATATCGATGTTATTATAACTTTATGGTCAAGAATTTATAAAGGAATATATATTTATACCATCTTGTTTATATGCGTTGAGGTTGTATTATTTCATTAAAATTTTTATGTGTAACAATAAATTACTTTTATTTCAAATTTTTTAAATTATTACTTACTAAAATTATTAATATACGACAAATTCATAAACATCCATTCTAAACTACTACCAAAGAAAATATCTTTAATTTCAGTTATTGATTTCAGAAAGTCATCACTCTTCTAAATTTAATCTTACAGCTATATATAATATGTATATAAGAAATTCATTATTCCATACATTTTGACTATTTTCTTAGAAAATAAAAATGTTCTTTTATCAAAATATATATAATAACAAGTATAATAATGCAGATTATAAAGATATACAGTTCCTTTATTTTTCAAAGTACTTATTATTTTTAAAGTGCAACTTTTATTCCAACATAAACGCAGTGTAATATTTGAATGTATACGACAATAATTACCAACACAATTGATGCGCTATGTAGTACAGAATCTACATATATGTATTGCAGTAAGAGTAAGCAAAGTATCACTCAATTTGACATATTTGTTTTTCTCAAATTAACTCTGTCATACATTTTTTTTTTTTTTGAAAATAACGTTTTTTGCCAACAAACGGAAATATAATTTAAAAACACAAATTTTATGGATTATATTATTATAATATTAAAAAATTAATTAAATATATTTAATTACAAAATTAAAAGAATAAAGATTGTTAATCGTACAAATAATTGACTTATAATACAAATAAATTGAATTATATTACTATCAACTTATTTATAAATAATAAATAATCGTGATTTGCACGCAATTTAAAGTAAAATTATTGATTGCAAATAACAAATAATTCCTTTAACTACCCATGTATTTGCATTCGTTCAATTTAAATAATTGCACGGTTATGATAAACATATAGATAAAATGACTACGGGATAATGTACTAGGGTTGGTAAAATATAAACAGCCGCAAAACGTAATGAAGCAAATAGTTTATTTAGTCGATTTTTATAGTCATAAAATATATTCATATTATTAACGATCAACGATAGAACATCTGGTGGAACAAGGCTTGTTGAACTGACGCAATTGATAAGTGTGGCGTTAGAAGTTAGAGCACTCAATACAGCAGCATTCAATCGTTCGGAATCATTTTAATTATATATCCCAGCTTGACTCAAAAAATCATTCGCATTTACAATGTAATCGCATTTTCTGAAGGAAATGACGCCGACGAGTACACTTTCTTTTTACCCAACACACGCACAGAAATGATATACTTGAATTAAAGAAATCATTTTGTCAAGCGTATTTTGTCTATTTGTCTTTGAAGTATCTGTTTCAATAAAATATTTCGTAAATATTTACACATTCAAATTCAAATAAAAAACATCAACAATGTGACGAAATGATCGAATTTGAATCATATTTTTTTTAGTTAAATAACAACAAAACTCTACGTTGAATGAAACAAAATTCGTTTGTCTCTACAAAACATTTCTGCGCGTGCAAAAGCAGAAACCCAAAATCGCGATAAACGATTTGAAAAACACCAGTATACATTTCTGCGTACGAATTAACAGAACGCACGCTTTCGTTGTACTCTAGCACATCGAGCCGACACTTACAATTCAACATTTCCTTCGCGCAGCGTGTATTCCGAATTTGGCTGGCAACGCGACCGGATGGCGGAAACGACGATTTCGAAAGTATACGTAAACTATATGTACAATTCGACAGTTCAAACAAGTCATCAATCAAGCAGTTGCTTCGACGAACAGTGCCGCGTTAAGCGAATTTCGGGACTCTATACGTATGCGCGCATCGATCGGGAGTGGCCGCGCCGATAGAAAAGTCATCCGCCGACGACGGGCCGTCGTCGCGCTCGGACCGATCGCAAACTTTCCGGAGGTCAATTTTGTTTTGGTGTAAATTGATGTTGCCGGAGCTCGGCCGACGTCGGATTTATTCGCGCGTGCATTTCGAAACGGAAACGACGGCCGAACGTCAAAGGATGGGTATTGCTGTTTGTATCGCGTGGGCCCGCGTGGTGGTCGGAGTTTCGTCGCCGAAGTTGCGTAACGCGAACGCGGCTTGTCGGTACTCGTCATAATTTCACTCAATAAACAATGACACCCTAGGAGTTGTCTCTACCGCGCTGACGTGCTTTTCACGACTGCGCGCAGAGTTACAACGCTCGGTCGCTAAGAATTGGCTATTTGTCATTGTTGTTTGTTGTTGTTGCTTCGGGGGTATTGAGATTTGTTGTTAATCGACGACCTAAGGAAAAGAGTGAGATATATATATATATATATAGAGAGAGAGAGAGACAGAGAGGGGGAGAGATAGAGGGAGAGAGATAGAGAGCCTCCGTCGGGCTAGGCTTGTTTGATCGCAAGCTCGCTGATGAAGCTCTTCATTATCTGCTCATAGTTTGTTTTCTTATTAATAATTATTGAACTCGAGACATGTAAATAAATAAGTAGGTCTATTTCGCTGACTGCTCGAAAGGAACTAGCATCCGACTTGGTGTAACATGGAAGCCAATCTGAACACCCGCATCCAGGCGAACATTCCCGTCGACGGGCTCGGACACGTCACCGTTGAAAGGGACGACGACGCGATCGAGCTTTTGCGGTCCAGCGATATCGCTCGTACCCGATGTGATGGACTCACATTCGTGGAATTCATATCGCTCTCGGACTTGCGATTTTTTTGTTGCTGCCGCTGCTGCGGAGAATATTTCATTCTGAAAACGTTTAATCATTGTTATTATTGTTATTAGCGTGTGCGCCACGTGCCTTTAAATTGTTATTTAAACAATTTAAATGTGGCGATTCGTCGTTTTGAACTTGTATGATACGATGGCGTGATTACGATTTTTCGTATGAGATAAACGAAAAACATTTTCGACGATGAATTTACGGAAATCGATAATTCAATGGATGATGGAAACGGTGATGATTTGCAGCGATGGAAATATGTCTTTCTTTCTCGTCGACGCTTTTGAAAGTCCGAAAATATGTTTTTTTTTTTAAATCGTGTTATTTAGTCATGCGCAGTGTTTGGCAATTATTTATAATAATAAGATAATATGATATCGATGGATATACAACTCTCAATGCGTTTTAGGTTGATACTGATGAATTCAGAGTATATCACAGAAGGAAACATTTTTATATGATTTATAAAGTATTTGAATAAATTAAGGGTCCAAATAAAGAATCTACGCAGTAGATTGGAAACCAATTCTATTAGTGATGATTTTTTCAAAAATCCTACAAAACATTTTTAGGTATACACACACACACACACCTTTAGACTTTACACAGCCGTTTAGATTCCTCATCCTCGTATAAAATATTTTACTGATTATAATTTCTATTTGAATAAAAATTTAATTGAATAAATTTAAACATATTCTAATGCAATAAAATGAGTCCCTAAAACAGATTCGATGATAAGCAAATTTATTTTACATAACATTATAATTTAACTCTGCGAAAAATTTTATGTTCTGATTAAAGCATTTCAAACTACCCATATTTTATAAATTTAATTTTATTCTCACATTTTATACAGTTATACACTCTTAGAAATTATTTATTTCAATGAAAGTGTGAATC
>JABFQC010004477.1:0-12643 GCA_022817085.1 Psilanteris sp. ZL-2020
GCTAATTTGTCTAGAAGATATTGTATTGTATAGAAGATGTATAATAATTTTAGATATATTTGGTTCCAAATCCCTAAATTACCATAATGTATAATCACTTTTAATATACCATTTTTCTACGTGTATCTTCAAGTATATCCTACTTTTGATATATTATATAGTAAATAGTTAGAATATGTTTTCTCCAAGCATATTGTCTAATATTTATTTACAGTTTTGCTCACTTTTCCTACTGTTACTATCTAGTCAGGTAAAATTTGTAAGATTATTTTTTTCAGTGTTTAAACAGTTATAAGTATACCAGTGGTATATACTTATAACTGATTTTCAGTGAGTTTTTACTGATGCAAATTTAGAGAACAGTCGCGTATCTTAGCGCCGCGATCCAATCCGAGTCCATTGTTCCTGTTAGATAATCCGATCGACCTGATAGTGTGCGCGATAATTTGATAAGACGCGTTATCCGAATTCAGATTCGATCGGATCGTTGCGTCAACGCGATGTTTGCGAACGGAAATTCGCCAAGCCGGTCGGGTCGCGATAATTTCAAAGCCAGTCCGATGCGGGAATGTTGTGCTTTTTTATCGTAATCCATTTCTTTTCACGCGTTTAGAAAGCAGTTCTTAATACGTGAAATCACGATGCGTATAATATTTCATACCGTCTTGAAGAATTAGACGTACATTCGCTTCCGACAGATGGTCAATAGCGGCCAAACACAAAAGCCATTGGAATCATTTCTTGTGATGATAACGGCTTGACTCTATGCAGGCTATATATATATATATATATATGTTCGTAGATATAAACACAAAATACTCAAACTCCCCGACTGCCAGCTGTTCCCGCCGTCATACGCTCGCGAATAAAAAGAATCCGACTCGATATCATAAAAGTGTATCATAATTCTCGAAATGAATTGCTCCTCATCTATATACGTACTCGCAACGGTGGCCTTAAAGTTCACGAATCTTGTTTGCTTTCTCGTTTCAGCGGGTACAATGACGGATCCGGATTCCGAACGGGACGCCGGGTTCTGCAGTGGCGCGGACGAGGATGACTTGTCCGTTCTCCATTCGCCGTCGGCGTCCGAGGACAGCGTCGAGGTGAACGTGAGCGCGATATCCTCGTTGCGAAACAAAAGGAAACTGGTGGAACCGCGCAAATTCGAGGAACTGGCGGACGCCAGGCCTTTGAAGAAGAGACGCCGGTACGAAGCGGAAGCGTCGATCTGCGACGAGGAGTCCAGGTCCGAGGGTTCGCCGCGAAGCCCCTTCCGACCTTGGAGCGCGAACAACCCGAGCGAGGCTAAGAAAGGGATCCGACAGGACTCGTCGAAGGGCGAGGAGTCAGGAGTCGCGGCAGGAAAGGTCGAGGACGAGGGCGCCGCGGCGAATTCGAAGGACGCGTTCGACGGTCCGGAACCGGAAGAAGCGCAGAACTTGTGTCTGGACGTTAAGAGGGAAGAAGAGGCGTTGTCGAGATTGTCGGAGGATGTTCCTAAGGTCGGTGTCAAGTTCCGTTCCTCGGTGCTGCAGAGGAGGGAACAGCGCAGACACGCCGAACCAGTCGCCCATCGTCCCATCAATTGCGAATCGTCCAGTCAATTCAGTAGGTTGCAGCAGGAGGAACCACTGTCGTTGGTCTTAAGGGGACAGTATCCACCCCGGGTACCATCGCATCCGGCTGTTAATAACAGTTTTGAACGACCGGTCGTGCCGTATTCATTGTCTTCGTCCTTGTCCTCGGTGTCATCCAGCTCCAATTCCTCCTGCTCGATATCGAACCCTTTGACGAATCATTCTAGGATTTCCAACGGATCGTCGGTGGCGTACGCGACCCCGACGAAGACGACGGCGTCGAAGGCTTCGAATCAATCGAGACACCAGCAGTCCGGCCAGCAGAGGAATTACAAGAACATGACGCGGGAGAGAAGGATAGAGGCGAACGCGAGAGAGAGGACCAGAGTGCATACGATCAGCGCTGCTTTCGACACGTTGAGAAGGGCCATCCCGGCGTACTCCCATAATCAGAAGTTGTCCAAGCTGTCGGTGCTTAGGATCGCGTGCAGTTACATTATGACCTTGGGCAAAATCATCGACAAGAGTCACGGAGAAGCCGACAAGAGTCAAGACACTTTGGAGTCGTGCGTCGATTTAGTGTCCAGGACGATCCAAACGGAGGGGAAACTGCGCAAGAAGAAGGACGATTAATTAAATTGTGATGAAACGTGCGTCTTCTTTGTCGTCTTGCCATATAAGGATGGTTTACTTCCGGAATTGCGATGCGGAGGGCCTGGTATAAATGTGATACGTTGTGTGTGTGTGTTGATTGTCTCTGTATAAATGTTCGATTCGTTTAATCGTAAGAAATTTGATGCGCGGATCGGAAATCGTTGCAAGCTGTTTCTATGGGTCCGTCGACTTACGTTTATTGGCGCGAATTCGGACCTCGCGACACGCGCGTCGTTGTAAAAATGTAAACTTATTACGTAACCCCGTTCCATTGCTAATCTATTATACGACGTGTAGTCGATGAACTCAATCTGTACAATTATGTTTGAAATATTTATTTTGTCTAATTTTGTTTATACAACAAATATTTATTTTCGTAAAATTAGATGTAATTTAAAGAGTATACTTTATATTGAAAATAAAATATCAATCAAGTGCCAAAAATATTCTCGTTCTTTTCAAGTTCAAACGTCCTTATGCTTATCTACTTGTAATTGTCTGTTTAAGAAAATTGTTCAATTCAGATGTTGTTAAATGATAATAAAGCCTAGCGATAAGTAATCACGAAAAACCCACTGTTGATCTCGTTAATGTTAATTGTTTTTTCTCTGTTTTTTCTTTTTAATTTTCAAGTTAATACTGTTAAACTTTAAAACGCAATAAATTTACTTCCGTTGTGTAAAACGATTTTCTTCGCATAATTATTAGTCATATTTCTCATCAATGCAGATTCAAATTTTCTATATATAATTAATACGAAATTCATAAAATGTTTAATCGTATAATTTCTCTATTACAATGTCACAGATTATTACAGATTAGTCAAAAGTATTTCATCAACGTCATTCACTAACTCGAAAACAATATCTACAAAGTACGATACATCGTAGTCCTTTAACAATTAATAAAACCGCGTTCGCGTTAAAAATGATCGTAGCAAAGAAATTGGTTATAAAATTCTTTTGACTGATAGACTTACAGAACACAAATTAATCTTAACTCGTCCGTTTCTGTAAACTATCCTCATATATTTACAATTAATTTTTATAATTTTTAATTCTAACATAAATGTACTCAACTATACATACATAAAAACATAATTTTCACAATTGCATAATTCATTGAGCATGATTCTCTCTGTTCGTTAAAATAAAACAAATTTAAGCCTACATCAGTCGTTCATTCTTTTAGTTTCTATCTACTCAGTTCTTCTATTCAATATCGACTATAGTTTTTCCGATTCAAAATATATTAAGAATTGTTACACCGTCTTCAATCAATTACACGGATATTATAGATTAAATTCACTTTAATCGTTTAAGCTATAACTTTACTTATATACGACAATCCGTTAAGATATGTAAGAGAAATTGTGAAAATATCAAATTTTATATTGAACGTGAGAGAGAAAGAGACTTGAATTTCTTTGTATTAACATTAAACAAATCGTACGTGAATTGTGCCTGGTATCGTGTTAATAAAATAGTTACTATCGTATGCAAATTAAAACGATTACAAATAGTGATATGTTTTAATTGATTAAGCCGTCGTCTGTACATTCATTTTTAGATTGTTTATTTCTTAAAATATAATTTACTTAAACATCAAATACAGAACCCCTATTAGGTTTTAAGTAACAATAAATAACTTTAAATTGAACTACACCTTGTTATTATTTGAAACGTCCTAGTTCCTCTGAAAATACTAAATTTTTCAATTTACATAGATAATATTCAAAATTCAGCGTTACTCCAACGAGTAATAACCATGAGACTTAAATGAAAAACTATTACGTTTTCTAAATGTCAAACACTAGTGAGAACAATTTGGCGTAAATATAGTAGTATATATATATGGTGTATATATATAATACACATTTTGTTCGGTGTTACAAATATAACCTATAACTAATTTGTGACAAATTACCTATAGGTAATTTGCACTCTGGTTGCCTCCGCATTTTATTTATTATAATTAACTTTCCGTATTGAATAATATATTTTCCTTTATTATTTCGCAGAAACTGAACTAAACTAAACTCTAAAATCGATAGAGCAGTGGAGGGCTTTTTCGGTCAAAATGAACAAAATATAAATAAACGTCAATCTCGTAGTTGGGTTACTTTAAAATTACAATTTGTCAAAAGTGATAATATATGAATGTGTTTGATTTGTTCGAGTAAGCTTTTGTTTGACGAAAAACTCGCGTTAAATGCATTATTTGTTCTCGAAAACACAATTTGTCCACTAAAGTGTATACTTGACTCTAATTTGACTGTGCGCACATTTTATTCTAAAATTACGCTCATGAACGCTCATAACAGATTTTTCTCACACACGTATGTATATATTTGTATTGTTAAATTATAATAAAAATATTCGTATGATGAGTCATTTCATAATCCATACTGATGTATCAAAAATGTAAAACTAAACGAAACAATATATATTCATGATTTAAATCAAATTCGTGTCACAAAATTGCATCAATATAAGCCTTGTGCGTAATATTTACCTTTGCGCTTATCACACATCAAATATTTTCTGAATTTAAATACCGCGTGGAAATTATTGCAAATGTTGAAATGTAAAAATATACATATTTAGATTTGTAAGCATCATATTTTAAGTGATAATTAAGTTTTTAATTAACTTTAAAAGATCGAACAAAAATGTAAATATTTTTTATACAATTTATTTTTGTTTGCAATATCACATAGTTCTATACCAGAATATGTAATTGTATTAAAGCAGTTCTATACATATAACTTCATGACACGTACACTGAAAAAAATAATGTTACAAATTTGACCAAACTAGATAATAAAAGCAAGAAAAGTTAGCAAAAAAGGAAATAAACATTAGACTACATCATTGTTTTTATCATTTGTTTGATAAAATTTGACATATTTTTAGAATCTTCTAACCGTAATTTATTATATTATTCAAAATTTTTACTTATTTTTCCTACTTTTATTATCTAATTTAATAAAATTTGTAAAATTATTTTCTTCAGTGTAGTATTTCTTTTACAAAAAACATTACATTTTCGGTAAATTTGAAGGACAAAAATTGGTACTAAAACATAATCATTAATTTATATCAGAATAAAATTAATAATAATCATTAATCATTAATTAATTAATAATCATTAATTCATAATATTTCTCGAAATAATTTTTTATAACAAATCATCGAAATAAAAACCGTACTTCTGCGGTATCTTTTAAATTTTCTTTTTATACAATTTGTACATTCGAATCAAACGAATTAAAAACGTCAGTCATGTTCGATTACGCAGCAATAACGTAATACAAACAAAATATATAAAAAGCAATATAAAATACATAAAACGGAAGAACCATTTAAATCTGTTCTTTAATTTTGTATTAAATAGCTTTATTTCAACTTATAATTATATACGTATTAGACAAAAAGCAATAAAATTGAAACGTGTAGAAAAAACCACACCTGCCTTGTCCGAGCTTTATTTACCTTACGTTTATCTACTTTGACAGCGTAACTTTATAGGTTATATATTATATAAACTCACTGCAGATTGCTCACCTGACTATCACGGCTCGCTTCGTCTCACAATGGAAACACCCTAATGCCGGATCAGATATTTATATTATTAATCTATACATCAACGCATGAAATGGAATAAATTAATCCAAGCTGTTAACTCGGGCAATTTCCCACAGGGTATGAATGTACCACGCAGGTAATTATTTCTGAAATAATTTTTTCTAATCGTTATTGGACACTTAATATCGCGTTTTGTATTTTTACACCGAACATAATCGCCTGAAAGAAAAAAAATTTACATACACTAATCAGAAACGCTTCTATAACGTATTATCAATATCGTGCACTTCCCCGATAATAATATTAATATTTCAATGTATTCAGGTGTCTCGAGTTTCATTGCCAGACAAGTCCTTTGTAAATTGCCGCGCCGTTATATTACACATACGTACACGATATAAAGCGTGTACGTAATTTCTATTTCTTTTAATTCCTCGCCAATATCGAATATCAGTGGTACGCGCGCTTTTCGCGATTGTTCGAATAAAATCGGCTTTTTGCATCGTTAATAATTACTTGCAATTGTATTATATATGTAAATATATTTACATTTAAATATATAAATATATAACCGATTGATTTCGTACCAATAAACGATCGCGGAACGCTCTCGGGCTCGAGTATATCCTTCGAGCCCAAGACGTAATTTTGCTTTTAATGAATCAAAAAATACCGTCGAAAGTAATCCGGACTTAATCGAGTGGTCGAATTGAAAAATCGCGGTTGACCGTGTACATATAAGCAAAAATGCGCCCGCCAAACGGTCTCGTTTCTTTATCGTCGCGATATCGCGAGCAAATTGCAAAAATCTAACGCAAAAAGGCTTATAATCAATTAATTTGATACGTTTCGTACGGGAAAAAAGTTTAATTGATTGACATGGAAATGTTATCTTCGCGCGCCATTATTTCCACTTTTTATTCATTTGAATGAGAAAGCAAAGGCGATTTTTAAGAGCCGATACCATCGATGAAACGGTGACGAGGGATCGATGCAGAATGTGTGATAACATACGTCTTACGTGTGTAAAGAAGGTGCATGTCTACTTAATAAAGAAGCGACGTTCCAGAGAAAGCACCTGCGGTGCGCTTCATTTTTTCGTTCTACTAATTTATAATTTCGTTCACTTCTTGCCTTCAAAAATTAGCGCTTCGACATCCTAAGTCAATTTGTACAAAATTACTTCTTTCCTTGCGGTTGTTTTATATATCGCTTTCTGTATTATAAACAAGATTACTTCGATTAAAATAAACAAGGTTAACGAAATGCGCGCTCTGAAAATGTGAACGATTAAATTGGAACAGATAATTCGGAAGAATTGCATTGCGAGAAAGAAGAGAGCGTGTCGTTGCGATTTTCATTTTCGTCGTAGAATTTATTTATTGCGTGCGTTATGTGATTTGTCAGAATAATAAATAAAATTAATGGTTTCAAGTATTCGCTGTATTATATTTATATATATATATAATGTGAAGTTTTATTGTTTGTCTTTATCGAATGATATTATTTAAATGTAAAATAATGTTTACATTTATGTCACGAAAAATGTTTCCAAGGCAGTTTGTTTTTGGTTTTTTTTTATAATAAATTTTCGCTACCAAGAACAACTATAATTAATTAGGTTTTGAAATAAAAAATAACTTTATTACATAACTATTACAAAACATTCTATTTCATGTTAATTTAATTGAAATATTTTTGGCAAATTTTAAATTGGCAGGTTAAGTTTTTCGATAAGATAAAATTTGTAACTTAAACTGGTTGAGAGATTGTGGTACCTCCAAAACCACCTACGTCATTCATTTTAATATCTACATATCAATGACAACCAGTGCACATGTACCGAAGAAAAAGATATTCGGCTAAAATGTCGATTTATTAAACCAGATTATATTGCTCAAACATAAATATAGTTTAATCGGTGGAATTGTTTTTTTTTTTTTTAATCATTTACAAACAAAAAACATACATTCATAAATTACGAAAAACGAATACGATTATCATATATATACTGCACATATTAATCATAAAACTCATTCTAAAACTTTGCTACAAAAATGCGAATAAAAAACCGCAAATTGATGCGAATAATTACACCAATTCGTTCGACATTGATAACTCTCCCTACGGCATGATCTAATTTCAAAAACTTCGACCCGTTTAATAAAACGCTTTTTACGTTTCTCATAAATTTTGCTGCGGAAGAAACGCGGAATTACTTTGAAGGATCAAAAATAAAAACCGATCAGAAATAATACAACGAAAGCGGAATTTTGTACGATCTAATTTTCCGTATGCCGAAAGTTAATCAAACGGACGTATATACTGTAACGACGGAAATATTGAGGAATCATGAAAAATTAAATGTAAATGAGTTTCAATAAAGCATCCGAGTGGTGCTCGAGCCAACTCGGGTATTTGAGATACACGAGAAAGAAAAAGTATTTCGGCAGCGTTAAGATTTTATCGGTTGCCGCTATCAATGTGGTGGCTCCTCTCGACAACATGGGGGCTCCGGTGCTCGACTATACACGGCCAAAACGGCACAGAAGCGCTTCAAGAAAGGGTACGATAAAACGAGCAAAAAGAAATACACGAGCGTTCAAGTCAAGGTAGCTGCTGGTAGCTCTCGGTCTCGTGTGTAAGTATGAGAGAACGTATCTCCTCGAGGATTTACTTCTGCGCCATCGAAAAATGCATATGAGTTCGTCCCGACTTTTAACTTCACGTGTGCTTTACGTTTCTGGATCGCGAAACTGAAACGATCAAAATATATATTTGTGCAATTTCCAACATCATCGTTTATATATGTACACTGAAAAGAAATAATTGACGAAAAATTACTATTTATTTCCGCAATTTGGAATCGTAAGTGAAAAAGAATAATATTTACTGTTTTTAAAAGGAAAAAGCAAGCTTTTTACATCGAAAAATACTACTTTATCATAATATAATTATTTTTAAAAATAATAAATATTTTGATTTTTCTCTTCTGATTCCAAATTAAGGAAATAAATAGTAATTTTTCGTCATTTATTTCTCTGAGTGTATAATATACGTACAACGACATTTATATTAAATAATATATATAAACTTGAAATATTTTTACGTAAAACAACAGGTTTAACGACACTGCGGTATATATATATTCTACTCAATAACAATTTTGTATTATATAATATAATAAAGGTCGGGACAATTAACCTCAAATGCTATCAAATCCGCGGAAACCGATTTCTTTGGTTTCCATAATCATTTGCATTGACATGTGCTCTCCTTTTTAATACTCTTTAATACAATACGACAACGTAAAAATAACAACAAATTCGACTACGTCAATCAAACCAGTATGAACGGAATGCTAAAACGAGAATTACTTGGTTCTCTGCAATTCTGATTCGATCGGTCGTATATTTGTGTCTTATTTCATGAAAAAATGCGTGCACAATCGACGCGACCATATAACAGATAAAGGATATAATTGGTTGACTCTCGTTATCGCAAAGTCGTTTATTTTTTATTTTTTTGCGCAAACAAAAATTAATCATTGTTACAAGTAAATATCATGCGCGGGGAAATATTGCACTGCTGTTATCCTAATTAGAATAATGTCTAAGTTGTTTACGATCAAACAAGGCCAATTAGCATAATGGCAAAATAACATTTTTCGTTGTATAAGTCAAACTAATTTCACGGAAGTGACTAAAAACTGTTTAGAATGTTTGCGATAACCTTTGGACCGGCTGTATCTGGAATTCTAATTTATTCTTCTTGCTTGGCAATTTCTGAATTTTTCATGCATTACAATTTTTATTGTACAACCGAATATCGTTTCTTGCGTTTTGTAACAACGCGACGGTTGTTCGCGCGTGCGATCTTTCGACGCGAATCTCGCCGATTACGTCGGGTTAATAATTTAATTGAAAGCAACTGAAGTCAAATGAGTTAACGGATGTTTGGTAAAGGATGTACCGTAATGAGGTCAAATAAATTATAAACAATCGTCATATTTTATTGCAAAAGTCGGCCGAAAAGGATCAAACATTTATATGCCAGCAATAAACCAAATTTTATCAAAATCAAAAAGCAATTAAGCTAATTTCTATCCGAATGATTTAACATCCAAGACGGCTGAGTTCTAGTTATTACAGTGTACAGCATCAGCTGACCAGACGAACATCTACCAGGCATAATTAATTATGCATTTCAGCCTAAGCTACTGCCTCATTTGGTTCGCAATTGTTTGCATTCTACGCGAAACTATAATATCACCGAAACAACAAAAATCTACACTGAGAGAAATTTGGTAGTAAAAATTAGCATGAATAATGGTCATTGAGCATTACGACTGAAAAATGATAATTTTTAACGTGCTTTGTGTTAAAATTTTGGATAAAATATGTTCAAAACATATAACACAAAAAGTGTTAAAAACCGCACAAAAATGTTAAAAATTATAGTTTGTCAGTCGTAATGCTCAGTTCACATAATTCGTGCTAATTTTTACTATCAAATTTCTCTCAATGAAGATCATATCAGTCTCAATCTGATAAATAGTTGAACCTTTAAAAATTAACATTTATAAAAGTATATCATTAAATGTATTACGATCGTCTATATACATTTTATGAAAAAAGTTTAATCAATCTAAATATATAAAAAAAAGTATAAACGACTCATACAGTTTCAATATTTCAATATCGATTATTTGTGAACGATTTTGATTATGAATAATGCATATGAATATATAGTTTAAAGATGCAATTAATCGGAATAATATAGAAATTGAAACCTCGTATGAATTACCCGTAAAAAGTTAGTTACTTCGATATCCATAGTGCTTCTCAGACTCTTTTTCCCAGTTAGGCGTATTACGCTCCAAGTTTTTATGAATTCCCAAAGCGTACGCATTAAAATCATTCAGCTGCAATAGCAGCTTGATCAAAATTCTGAAGACGTTCGGAAACTTCTAAATCATCAACAAAGCGCACCTGTTTGGCGAAATTTTTCGAAGAGCACTTTGATAACATCTAAATTGTCACTCCAAAACACCAGACGCACGGAATCTTTTGATGTATAACCCGAGGCCTGCTTATATTTAACGACGATCATTTCTTTTGCTCAAATAACATATATAATCCGATTGAATTGGTTTCAAATCCATAACTCGACGTTTGTCGTTTTACACAGTGGCAATTACAGCGTATGATGCAACGTAATTTTGTTTTTTTTTTTTTGTTTCTTTAATTTCTCGACGTTTTACTTCTTGACGTTTAATTAATTATTATTTTAAATTACAAAAGTCTAGCGATAGTTGATAAATTTAATGGTAATTTGCAACGGTCGTAATATCACAATCATCATTAGTATGAATTAATTTATACTTGGAAACCAGCATTAATTTTTATATCGAGTCTTCTATTTTACAGATTATATCATAAACATTTAAATAAAGGAATACGTTTACTGTTCTTTGCAAAGCAAATTTTATTTTTCTTAACACTGCAAAAATAAACATCATAACAGCGACTTAATTTAAGACACCAGTATGTTAGTGCATTACGCAAGCGTTGTCTCGCTTTTCATATTAAGCTGATATCTTAAATAAGACGCACGTATAGCATTCTTGTTTTACCGACGAATCTATAATAAAAATAATAAAATCGCGCATTTAAATGATTATTAGATTCAAAAGCAATTATCAAAACCATTATGTCGAACGCTATTAAAAAACCATTGCTTTGGCGCAAACAAATAATTCTAAAACATAATCGGCGAGTATTTTTTATTCCACGTAAATGAACATCGCGAATAATTATATTTACGAAAGCGATGCTTATCACGAGTGAAGCGTTTGTCAGGTATTTCAAATACAATAAATTACTTAATATAATTACAAATACCTATAGGACAAACCAACAATAATTCGCATTCGTCGAAAAGCGGTCGCAAACAAATTACAAGCCAACCTCATCGTCCCGATCCTCACGGACATTACCAACAATTTTACCAAACATCAGTCAGCGCTGCGATACTTAAGCCAATTCATATATTTTCAAGATCAAATCGCAAGTTCAAGCACAAATTACGCATTCATGATTCTGCAAACGAATAAACATCACGAGGACCTTGAGCGCACTAAATTTACCGTGAATCGTAACAACCGCGCGTCACGATCTTACGCGGACGGTTACTGCGCCACCCCGTGAAAGACTGCGCCACCCGCCGCATGCAAAATCGTCTCCGGTCGTTTCGATCCAAAACAGCCCGCTTCGAGCGAGTCGTTACAGTAGTCCTCCGAAGGACCAAAAGGACTTTTGCAAAATTCCGCACGTGAACAATGGAATAATCATTTTTCGTTACTTTCGACAATTAATTCGACAATTAACGTCACGTATCGGTTCACTGAGAAAAATTTCACTTGTAATAGATACACTGAAGAAAATAATATTACAAATTTTACTAAACTAGATAATAAAAGGAGGAAATGTGAGCAAAAATGTAAATAAACATTAGACAATATCATGGTATTTAGCAATTATTTGGTAATATTTAACATATTTTTAGACTTTTCTCACCATAATTTATCATATTATTTACATTTTTGCCTATTTTCCTACTTTTATTATCAAATTTAGTCAAATTTGTAAGATTATTTTTTTCAGAGTACAAAATCGTACTTTTCAAATGTATTACTGTTAAAGCAGTTTTTATGGTCATGTATAAAAGAATTTTCTTGTAACCATTATACACTGAAAAAATTAATCTTACAAATTTGACCAACCTAGATAATAAACGTAGGACAAATCGGACAAACTGTAA
>JABFQC010004478.1:0-12643 GCA_022817085.1 Psilanteris sp. ZL-2020
TTAGCGAACAATACCTTTTTGATTAACAAACAAAACCGTTTTATATTCTTGAAATTTGTCATAAATAAATACTATGTCGTAATAAATATTACTACTGCACAAAATAATAAAATTTCATTTGAAATATTTAATAATAATATCACACTATATAAATTTAATACCGTTAAAATACAATAATATAATTCATTGTATACAATTATTGTGTTATTTATAGTATAATATGGAATACTGTAATGTACAAGTAATTTTTCACAAAGCGTTTATTGTATGTTGTAAATAGATTTTTTTACAATCCAATTCGTACTAATATATTTTCTCGTTATATAATATAGAATAAAATATAATATAAAAACATAGATCTTCAATTACTTATTTCAAATATAAAACGAGAATCATATTTAGATACACAATATTTGAAATATAACTTATATTTCTTATGCTATGAATACTTATATTTATATATACTTATACTATGAAAAGGTGAATCTGAAATAAAGAATAATAAACATAATCAATTCACAAATTACAATTAAACTTTGTATATAATCACTAATAACGTAGATATTTTACACGATCTACAATACTATAAATCTCCTGACTGATAAGAATAATATCTTATAACGTACAATGATATGTAACATTTTCCCATTAGAAATTTGATTAAAAAACAATAATTTAATTTAACTAAACTAATTCAATGGACAGATAATTATATAACTAGTGCTGTTTACCAAGAACAATAACAAGAGTCTGTTTAAAGAAATTTCATTAAGTCAAATTTTATAATACAATATTTAATAGCAAAACCTATTAAATAGCCCAATATATTTCGTAACAAAGTACTAAATATTTTGTGATTTACGTGCATTTTTGTTAAAATATTTTGATTACGTGCATAAAGTAGATTACAGAATATTATTATAAATAATAGATATTAAAACTTTTATTATATAATTTATATTACTTTTTTGTATATATTATAAAATATATAATATATAAAATATTATTTATATTATTGTTGACCTTTTTTAACTAAGGTGGGACGTAAAATGTTAATGGTTTATTTATAGGAATTGTTTATAAATTGATTTGAATGATGATAAATTATATTATTATTATAAAAATAGTTTCAATAAATTATATTTATATATTTAACATCACACTAATAGTTCGTTTTGCAATAAACAATTCGTTTAAAAAAAGAACCGCTATCTTAAAATTTTGTTGAATTGTTTGAAGAACTGTTTTGACAAAAAGACAATTATTATTGACACGAATATTTTGTAAATTATATATATATAATTTATTAATTTAAATTATATAATATTTTGTTATTACATAATTCATATACATACTAATTTTAATTATACATTATTAATTATAAAAATTAATGCCACATAATACAATAAATATAATCAGTGAAATAAAATTACTATTAAATTACGTTAGTGTAATCCATTTAACCTGTTTCCTTGATTTTTTACTACTGTATTATATATATTGCGGCTCTGTCATTTATAACCATACAGAACATTCGTGCACGATTCAACTTGTCAGAGACGCTTCCTGAAACATTTTTATTACAAATACTCAAGGGAGACTTGGCTGGATTATCGAGAAAAAGTTCTTAGGGGAGACTAGAGAGGTTTGATCATTCGAGAGGGTTGACCAATCGCTATTGTTTGTGTCGAGAGATAAAAATAAAATTTTTTCATCTTGTTACTGTCGTGTTTTCCTGATGTCATAAAATACGTTATTGATATTGAACGCAATAATTCGAAAATTAATAATTAGTTTTTACACGTACTAATTGAAACGTTTTTATTGTTTTTTACGTAAATATCAATTTAAAATACAAACATTAAAGTAATAAAATATATTTGGCGTATAAAAGAATTAAGTATAAATCATTCATGACATATAATCGTTTAAATAATGTATCAGAAGTTTCCAACGTTTATTTTCACACGAAAACTTAAACAAATCCAAAAAATTACTAAAAACTCAAAAAAAAAGTTATTTCCATTGTAGTTTTACATAAATTACACAAAAATGACAATTTTACGGCAAATAAATAAAGTACCCCTTGAAAATATGTATCAGAAGTTTCCAACATTTATTTTCACACAAAAAAGTAAATAAACATGAAAAATTACGTAAGAAATAAAAATCAATTATTTAAAAAATAGTTCAGATTGCAACAGATCAAAATACATTTTCTGGTAATAATTTTAGGCAAATTAATCCAGAATAAAACCCTCCTTTCCCATTATAAAATTACATTATTTATCTTTGTTTACATTTTCGTGTGAAAATAAACGTTGGAAACTTCTGATACATTTTAAATATCAATAGTAATAATTAAAATATGACAATACATTTACATTATACGGAATATGAATAACAAAAATTAAAAATAAGTATATAACAATTTAAAAGTATAATTAAAGAAATACTTTTGATCAATAAACTACTTTTCTACCAGCAAACGTGCATTAAAATATGTTACATTTAAGTGATATAAAATATAATTCTATTAAAATAATAACGAGAATATAATTATAAATTTGTAAGATAATTCCAAAATTTAAAATTACAATATTATACTAAATTTAAACGTAGATATTTCTTCCTATTTAACTCGTGTCTTCTGACGTTTAACAGGAATTTATTAAAAGAAAATTAATTGGTTATCGTGAATTGCATTCAATCTTCTTTAATAACGTCTAATTTTCTGCATGTTCGTTTTTAACGTGCAAACACAAAATTAATCAATTTTTGTATACTTCCACAAAACCAACCAAAGGAAATTTCTCAAACAAATTCTTCAATACACTTTTTCTCGTGTTCCGGAATCATCAGCAAAATAATGGGTTTAATCGAGTGATGTCATTTAAAATCCATTAGCTCAATTAGGCTGCAGCATTGATTGCCTCGATCCCAAAGAGTACAAGTTTGGCACTTAGTTAATTTTGCAGAAATCAGTCGGCTGCTGAATTTCCAATTTAATCTCCCTGAGATCCCAACCGAATGTGGAAGTAAGAATTAAATTGTCGATGATTCTTGTTCGACTCTTGTCTTGTATTCGCAAACGAATTTCCTCTGCCTTTTCGTATTTTCTTTTTTCCTGCTTCTTTCAATCTCTACAGCAGTCTGTAACGATGCATAAGTGAAAGCAAATAATCTTTTAAAAGATCTTTCTTTAATTGATTACTTATTTCGATTATGTATCATGCATTATTAATGCATTACTTAATATAAATTTGACTAAAGTAGGTTTTAGACATAATAATAATAATAATAATTTTAAAAGTGTATAGCATAATATATTAATAGTTATTTACATTATAAGTAGAATTTAAATATTATAGAAAATAATAAACATAAACATTTTTTAATGACAATATATAATATGTAATAAAAATATTATTTTATATTGTACAGTTTTGCTCGATATATAACTCAAATATACTTATATTGTTAAATTGCAGTTGGCTGCGTCCTTTAAGGACCATGCTCCAATGCACGATTTGTTTAATGTTGATTTTAAGGACACTCCTTAAAACGCACTCCGTGGACCCTCTTCAAATGTACGTGACTTTTGTTAAATTTCTAATTTGGGGAAGACATAGCCGGGCCCCCACCAGAATATAAAATGTACACAATAAATATTAAAATTATAAATTATAATATATAATATTAGTTTCTTTTTTGTGTTTTAATTTTCTATATATAATATTAAAAAATTACTTTAATTGAATAACGTATATGAAATATAATCAAAATTTCATATAAAAAATAAATACATCAATTTTAACACCATAATTTTTCTTAGTTTTTTTTGTATTAAATTTAACTTTAATGTATTGTAAACAATTATTTTCAGTCTTACAAATATTAAAAATACATAGTATATATAATATGAACACAGAAAACAAAATGCTTCATAAAAACAATTAAAAGAAAATGAATCACTTAACCCGTATATAAAATTACTATGACTTACGAAATACAATACGAATAAGGCAATGGATTGCCACTTGACAAATCGGAGTTCTAATCTCCGTTAGTTAACAATTTTTATTTTTTCGACAAGTTACACGCTGTCCGTAATGATCAGTAAAATTACGTTGCAAATTTACTAAATTTTACGTTTAATGAGGTAATATGATTATCATTTAATGAATCCATCGTGGACGATTAAAAATAAATATCACAAAACACGAATTAAGACTCAAACTTTTTCAAAACGGCAATTTTAAAATTTTGATAAATAACATTTATTTAGTAATTCCAACAGGCCTGAAAACCGTTGAATAAATGAATGAATTGAGTTTAAAAACTTGATTATCTTTCAACATTATATACAATACTGCGGTTGTATATTTCTTTAAACGAAAGACAATAATCTCAATCCATACCTTTATAAATGAGCCTAAGTTTATTAGTTTGTCTGGAAAACAATGCAATCGCACTTAACTTTGAACCCCAACAAAGCTACTATTGCTGCATCAAGTGCAATACAATATTAACGTAAAAATATAAAGCAGCTCCTTTTAGCGCGGGTGCTCTTAGCTACTAAAGTTTTGCCAACGTAACGACAATGTAACTGTGACAACTTGAGCAAATTATAATACATAAACTTAGCAACAAAACAATAGCAAGCTTTTCGTCGGGTAGTCGTACGCTTTGAGTGACGCATGGTTAGACTTGGCATAATAGTGCACCTTTGTGCACATTTTATTGCATAAACTTTGTAATTAAACCACAACGGAACGCAGTCTTACATTTTAATTAGCGCTCTTTCGTTCGAAAGGGCGCCCTCTATAAACAAATGGACGTGGAGGAAAAAGTTTGTTCGAACTGCCATTAGCATTTACCTATAAATAACTCGCAAAATAGATAAACCGTATTAATATAAAATGAATAGAAAAAAGTTTTTAATTGAATATGTAGGTGTTCATTGTATTACATTTATTCAATAAATCCAAATTTCATATTTTTCGAATTCGATTCAATGTATAAATGCGCAGATTTTATATCCACACATAGAAATATTTTGTAGAGACAAAGACATTTATTTCATTCAACATAGAGTTTTGTTGTTATTTAACTAAACAAATAGTTTTGTTAGATCAACAAAATATGATTCAAATTCGATCATTTTGTCATATTGTTGATGTTTTTTGTTTGAATCAACACGGTAATTTTGTAAAAACACATTAAACGCTTCAGTAAAAATGTAAATATTTGAATTTAACAATCTTTTCTCTCAGTGTAGGAAAAGTGAGCAAAAATGTAAATAAACATTAGACGATATGATTGTTTTTATCATTTGTTTGGTAATATTTGACATATTTTTAGAAGTTTCTAACTATAATTTATCCTACTGTTATCTAGTTTGGTAGAAATATTTACGAAATATTTTATTGAACTCATATACTTCACAAACAAATTCACAAAATACGCTTAACAAAATAATTTCTTTAATTCAACTATATTATTTCTGTACGTGTATATATAAATATATTTGTATACTCTGCGTAATTTGAAATTTTGTACTAAAAAACAGCTAAAACATTTATAAAATCCACAGAAAGGCTTATAAAACAATTATAAGACGAGACCTTATTATAAAAATGAAATATTCAGTTAAACTAAAAAAATAATATAAAAATTAAATCAATATTTGAAGACGACACAATAAAAATTAATTTGAAAAAATACAGAAAAAAATTCATCAAGTTCCATAAAAAAAAAAAAATGGATTTATGGATTATTTTCACGTCGCGTTGAAGATTTTTGAGAAAATACGTGTTAATAACGTTTCAGGTGTAATTGATCATTGCATCATAAATCACGGGCCTTTTCTACGCAAATCAATTTAACACCACCGCGTTCGCGCCAAATTTGTCGAATTATCATACTTTAATTTTGTATTTTTGAACTCCAACGCGTTCTAATTTCAATTCCCAAAACTTTTGTTCGAATATCGTTCGTTGTACGCAAAAGAGTCGCCCAACCAAACACGAATAAAAGATTAAAAATACCGTTGGCAAATAAGCAAATGTAATGTTTCATACTCGACGTGTCGCCTTTCTTCATTGCACGCTTTAAATCAAATCGTAATCTGCGCAACTATTCTTTTGGATTTTGGTGCAACAATTCTTTGTTGACAAATTGCTTAAAGTCAAAGCCTGCCGGTTGTTGCTTTTTTGCACAGCGCTATTCATTATACGAATCTCGCGCAAAAACTCCTAACATACGTATCAAGATTTACGCCAATAAGGAAGAATCTATATTTTGCGCCAACATAGTCACCGATGCACATATGTTTTCAAGCATTTGCATATCGTTTACGGACTGGGATCGTATCGATGAACGTGTCACGATCGGCCGAAATTGAGAGAAAGATTTATTGAAATACGAGGCGCAGTGCAGCTCTTCTCTTTGTTAGCCTACATTTCCGATAACAATACCATCCTTCAATTTACATCCGATTGCGGCGCTTTCGATTAACAAATCCAATCGGCTTTTTGCGCTTAGCAGTGGCTTGTATTCATTTTAATTAAATATTTTTGTTTAACGTACATTTTATTTTCAAATCCGAATGCAATTAGCATACCAACAATTCTGTTATTAGCTTTATAGGTTTAATACCAATTTTTTTGTATGTGATTTCAATAAATGTAGATATAACTAAAAGTTTGACGTAAAATTAGTATGTCGAACAAAACAAAACAAAAATTGAATAAAATACACGGAACTTATTTGCAGATTTATTTACTTAACTAAATAAATCGGACGATAATTTTCTTTCGGGTTAGTTAGCAGAAAATTATACAATTTAACACTAGATATCTCAAACGATCTGACATAGTTGAATGATACGGTGGCACGAGAAGTTATCTATTTTAAACGTACTGACAAATGAAAAAACTTTGTTAATTCTTTGAGTGTAAAAGTCACTAAGATATGATATGATAACTTGTCACTTACAAAGTAAAAATTACATAATTCATTCAAAATACAGTCTTAATTAGAACAATTGTATAACAACTAACGTGTTTCATAAATGGAATATTTACTTATTTTACACTGAAAAAAATAATCTTACAAAATTTACCAAACTCGATAATAACAGTAGGAAAAATGGACAAAAATGTAAATAATATGATAAATTATGATTACTAACTTCTAAAAATATGTCAAATATTACCAAACAAATAAAAAAAATAATGATATCGTCCAATGCTTATTTACATTTTTGCTCGCACTTTTCCTACTGTTACTATCTAGTTTGATACAATTTGTAACATTATTTTGTTCATAAGTTGTTTTCTATTATAAATTGATAAACCAAACTGAAATTGTTCGCTTTATAATGTTGTATTAAACAAATTATTATTTTACTTGTATTTTCCGGAAATATTTTTTATATTTTAATCATATAATAAATTATAAGTTTTGTTTCTTTTTATAACTTATATATTCTACAGATGGAATATATAATTTAAATAAATTAGCTGTCTAATAAATACACCCGATTGCGTTTAATGTGAAAATAAAAAATGATTCATCACAGCAAAAGCTTTTAAAAAATCATACATTAATGTATATAGTATTTGAACTATGATTGATTACTAATCTGACACCATCGATAAGTTTTGATAAACTAGTTATTTGAAACAATATTGACAGAAAACATTACATATTGAAAATATTCCAGATACATTTATTACTTGCGCGAGACACTTTATTGTTCTTAACCAACTTCTTTGTAACTATAATAGACCTTCAAATTAATAAATTAAATAAGAAAAACAACACTAACGATGTGGATATCATCATCAAATTTCAATACTAGCAGTACTATTTTCTCGAAAGTCTAAAATAATACCAAGATTGTCTTGAAAATAATAAAGTTAAGACCATGTTCTTAACTCTTGCCTAATTCAAAGAGACGTGTTCAATATATGAACATGGGCTTTAATAAACTGCGCAATAATTAATTTGTTATCATGCATCGCTTGAAGACTAATTAAATTTTAACATCAATATATTTCACTTACTTAATTTTAGTTTATCATAATGAGGAGATTTGACAGAAAAAAATATGTATATATATATTACAATAAATATTAAAAAGCATCATTTTAACAAAAATGTGAAAATAAATTATTTCCTACTTAATTTGGCAAAATAATTTATCTGAACACATATCCTAACGCAGTTCAAGTTTGAAATATGAAAAATGCCAAATTAATATTACATATTTTGTGTATGTTTCAATAAACCTCTGCTCCGAATTGTACTTTAAATTCATTTTTTATGTTTATATCCTTGAAAATATAATGTGACTGTCGATCTTGGAGTATTTTAAAGAAAACCTTTAATTCGCCTAAATTAAAACTATTCAAACGACTCAATTAAGTGTCGCAATTTTTACATATACTACCATAAATTCAATATACATATATTTGTTATAAATATAATATGCATAATTTCTGAAATATTTACATAGTTAAAAATGTATATACCACATATACTGGTTTAACTCGAAAGACGAGAAAAACAGTATTAAAATAGAAACAATTACTTCATCACCATAATTTTGCATTTACATATACAAAGTCCAAAATGAATACCTTTTTTAATAACTTCATTTCGTCCCAACATGTTGAATAATATAATTACTTTTATTTTCGTACACCTTCTTAACAGAAATGTTTATCGAATTGAAAGATACAACATTTCCTGGCACATTTCGTTTTAATCCTCCAATTTCTTCCGCGCGATACTTTTATACGACATTTTTACTGTCGAAAACAGTTTTCCCATTACACGTAAATAGTTTTGGTAGTCACATTTACATTGCAAGAGAAGACGTTTTGCAAATTGTAATTACATATTTGGATCGCGGTTAAGGAATTACGTTTCTTTTCGTAAACGGCATGCAAATTCGCAATGTTTTTTGCTGCATTGCCCCTTCCGACTATTTACTATCGACTTACATATTTCACGCAACTTCCTGCTCGTACGTTATGCAAAAATAATTTCGCTGCGCAGCACCGTTTATGCATTCATATAATGGGAAAACGACTGAACACAAGCGCGGACTTTTATTTTTTCGCATTTGCCAACAAAATTCTTTGAAATATTAAAAGCCATAATTCTTGACTTTTGAATCAAACGTTATTAAGTATAATGTAGAGTTATTAAAGTAATAAAAGTACTTCGCGCTCGTGGCTTGGAAAATAGAAAGGATATTTGAAAGAGCTGAAGTTGTTTTCGGGTTTACGATAGAATTATGGAGCTTTTTGATTTCGTTATTACGTTGTTTAAACTAACTGCATTTTCTATAAGGCACATTGTAATTGGTGGCAAATACTGATTTGCAGTGTAATGAAAAATACAAATTACAGCATTTTCTTTTATCTTAACAAATTGTGAAATCTTCATGTATTATCCGCTCAAAATTTAAATTAAACTCTTCCCAAAAGTTGCAAGCATCAATGGAATAAAATATGAAAATGTTAAAACTTAATTAAAACAGGAGTATCAAACTGACTGAATATTAAAAATTTTGAAAATAACGCACATAATTATACATACAATATTATATAGACTGAGAGAAATAGATTGTAAAATCAATGCTATATTAAACATAACCTACAATTTTACAATCTTGACTGATGAATTGAATATCAATGTTTTTATTTGATTTGATTTATTTAATTGGCTATCTGTAGTGTAACGTACTAATTTTAATATCTAGATTGTGAATTTAACAATCTTTTCTCTCAGTGTAGGAAAAGTGAGCAAAAATGTAAATAAACATTATACGATATGATTGTTTTTATCATTTGTTTGGTAATATTTGACATATTTTTAGAAGTTTCTAACTATAATTTATCCTACTGTTATCTAGTTTGGTAGATTTTGTAAGATTATTTTTTTCAGTGTATTTTGAATGAATTATTTGATTTTTTCTTTGTAAAGGTACTTAGGTTTTTTCATGTACAAAAGCACAATATATATTGCCAAAACATTCGTATATATACACTGAAAAAACTAAGTAGTAAAGATTACTACATAAATGGTATGTGTTACTACCTGAATAGTAAGGGTTACTACTTTGTTTTGTCAGTTTATATAGTATATTTAAATTAATCTCCCTAAAAATGCTGTTAACGCTTGTTGCTAATATTTACCATACACTGAAAAAAAAATTACAAATTTTACTAGATAATAAACTAGATGATAAAATTGAGCAATAATGTAAATAAACAATATCATGGTATTTACCAATTATTTGCTAATATTTGACATATTTTTAGAATTTTCTGACCGTAATTTATCATATCATTTACATTTTTGCCTATTTTTCCTACTTTTATTATCTAGTTTGGTGAAATTTGTAAAATTATTTTTTTCAGTGTGTATATTTAAAAACATTATTTCAATTTATAAACCGACATCAACGTGCATCATGAATTTAACATTTCAAAATAAAGAATATTTAGCATAAGACCAGACTGAAACTGCGGAAAAATTTTGCAACGATTAACTGATTACTAATCAAAGCTTTGCATTCTGTTTCATTTATGCTCTAGAGAGAATCACGTAACAAGACTCGCAGTCGAATTACGGCCGATTAAATGTACAGTTGAGCTAACGACGGGGGTGCCGGAAACGCGCGAAATTTCGATTTTCGTAGCTGGCAATTGTGACAACAGGGATAGACTTCCACCGAATAAATTACACTCGTTCCGGAAACGGGAAGTAACGAGCACACCGAGATGGTGCGCACGATAGCGAGAAATTATACGTCTTCTATCGTGGCTTCCCGAATCTACGATCGTGCAAATTTATCGGGATTTATTACGAATTTATTTAATCAGGATCGCGCCGTGCGTAGGATACGCGTTATCGCGTTGAAATACAAGTAACGCGAGCGAAGATTATTGTACGCGCCAGTAAGACGCTTAAATTATTGGCGTTACTCAGCGGCTTATCACGCATGCTTTTTAACAGGCCGCGCCGATATTTATTCATTCTATAATTTTGCAAGATATGTTCGCGCGCCTTTACAGAAATTATTTTATGAGAAGCGCGATGTTGTTTACGACCAAAATAATGGGATTATCAAATTTATTGCCAATTCGGATAAAAAAAATCCGTGTGAAATTGCGATACATTTTGTTGAAAATCTGAGAATGATCGATGGCATGCGAAATATACCAAAGGAATTTCGATTAAACAAACGCATTGGTAATAGATGCGGTGTGCGAATGTTAATTAACTTTTCATCATTGCGTTGTGCTTATAATTTAACACTTATCTTGAGATACTCATTGCGTGATATTTATTACAGAGTGTACATTTAGGCATTTCCATCGATTACTTTATACATAATTATTAATAAAATGTCTTTATTTCTATATGAGAAAAAATAATAATATAATTCCAGCACAAAATGACTACAGGGTTTTCATCACATAAACTTTGTAGAATTAAAACGAAAAATTTGTTTGAATAGAAACAATCGGATTCCAAGAAAAATAGCCGCTGTATTTATAAACATGGTCTGTCTAAAGCAGTATAACAATCAACACACACCTGGTTGTAGATCGAACATATTTTGACTATTTTAAAACAAAACGATTTTTGTATAAATTTAGTGCCTCATTTTTTCCCATGTATAATTAGTTTCTATCATACATCTTAAATGTATAAAAAATGATTTTTTATTAAATCATCATTTAGAAATTAATACAGATCAAGTTGAGATAATCAATAAAGAATATTATTGTTTTGAATTTAAACCGAAAGCACTTAATTTGTTTTTTAATTACTTAGCCGATACAAGTCCACGTTAAATAGCTTTCCAAATTCATAGTCATTAACGTTTCGCTTTTACTTGGTGAAAAAGATAATGTAAACAGAAAAAGAGAAAAAGAGACAAGTATAGCATCTGTCGAATAAGCAAAGTTTAAATACCGTATCCAATTTTTCGACACAAAGAGGGACTCACTAAACGAAGCCAATTTTGCGATTCCTGCATTTAACTACTAAAGTAACCTAAGCGAGAAGTTTATATGTTGTTTATAAAACAACTCTGCATTCAAACTTTGCTGATGATTACTACTAATTCTTATTAAAATAGCTTCATTATAATCTATGTAATATATAACAATGGGCAATTATTAAACTTTCCAACTTATATATATACATACAAATTTGAAAAGACTATAATAACATTGAATTACATCGTTCGGTAATTACGTTGTTTCTTCTAAAAAAATCGGTCAGTTCTTTAATGAGAAATAAGCTAACGCGAAATGTAAAAACAATATATAAACATTGAGTCAAATAAAACATGAAAAATTACTGTTTATAATACGAATTTAAGACCATACGGCACAAATCGTTAAAAGTTACCGTTTTAACAGAAAAAAATCAAGTTATGTAAACAGATAATTACTAAATTCTCATAATTTATATTATATGCTCCTACACTGAGAGAAATTTGGTAGTAAAAATTAGCATGAATAATGGTAATTGAGCATTACGACTGATAAATGATAATTTTTAACATTTGTTGTGTTAAAATTTTAGATAAAATATGTTAAAAATGTTA
>JABFQC010004479.1:0-12639 GCA_022817085.1 Psilanteris sp. ZL-2020
CGTTCCTGCAACCTTCCACCAACGGGTTTCAAGCGGACATTTTGAAGTTCCAGGAACCTCCCGGGAACGTAACTAAGGTTACCGTGACGTTCCTGGAACGTATTTTCTTAAATTTTGTGACGTTCCATTAACGTTCCCCGAACGTAACTGTTCTGTGCGGGTAATTTTACATAATTTTACATCTTTACACGTTGTTTATATCAGACTATTCTTTTGACAGTATTTTACCTAAGTTTCTGAACATAAATAACCTAGCAATACGCTTACAATTTCTCTATCTCCGTATTATTTCTAAACTTAAAATTTAAATATAAATTTAACATACTATCTAAATTATCATTTATACTTTTCCATAACTTTCCATTCTTTTCCCTTCTCAGGAATCAACACTCTTTGATCATTATCACATACTATCTATTGTCACACAACTACCATTCACAAACAATCTACACTCAGAAAAATTAAACGTAGAAAATTTCTGTTTATAATACTAATTTGGAGAATTAAAGTAAAAACCCAAAAATTACTGTTTTTCCTTGTAAAAATACAGTTTTTCATACCAAATTTTCCTTCTATTTTTTAGTATAATGCTATTATAAACAGTAATTTTTAGAATTTTGTTTTAATGTCGCCAAATTAATGTTATAAACAGCACTTTTCTAAGTTTAATTTTTCTGAGTGTACAACCAACGTTTCATTTAACCATCTCTAGACGAATACGATAAGTTCATGTCGTGTATGGGTAATGAATCAAGCTAAATTCTTGATTTTATTATATAAAACATTACATTATGTATAAAATATCGATTATCTCGAAAACGGTATGAGACCGCCATTTTTTTGATTTGATATCAAAATAAAAATGTGGGGTATGTTAGAAGGGTATGCATTATGAGAGAGGTGGAGTAGCTCTACCGAATAATTACCGAAACTCTCTAATAGTATTTGTAAATCCTAATGATTACAAAAATTCTGACTTTTGTATTGTAATAATTTGTAATGATTACAATCATCTATTTAAGATGAAGCGAAAATCAAATTATACTCAAATCAAATGTTCAGTTTACACTGAAAAAAATAATCTTACAAATTTTACCAAACTAAATAATAAACGTAGGAAAAATAGGCAAAAATGTAAATATTATGATAAATTATCAAGAAAATTCTAAAAATATGTCAAATATTACCAAATAATTGGTAAATATCATGATATTGTCTAATGTTTATTTTTATTTTTGCTCACTTTTCCTCCTTTTATTATCTAGTTTGGTCAAATTTGTAATATTATTTTTTTCAGTGTATAGTATAAAAAGATGTTTATTATATCCAACACAAAAATCAGTAATTTTAAAAAACATTGTATTGTTAAATGGATATTAAAGATTCATGACACTTGAAATATACTGTACATCTACTATATATCGAAGAATCGTGGAGTATAATTCGCATTCATTCTATATGGAGTTTACTCCACGATTCATTGACGCTGAGTATACATATCATTTATTGTACTAGAGTTAAAATAATTATTATTAGTAGACTTTGGACATTTATTTATTATACGAAGTTATAACTTACATATATATTCTATTCGAATATTTTTTTAATTATTTTCTTTTATAAATTTATATTAATTAATCAATTAATAAAAGTCCAATTAATAATATTACAATATTATTTAAAATTAATAATTTTTGTGTTGTATAATAAAACTATATATTATAATTTAAAGCTTTCTAACATTCATTATATTGCGCGAACTATACATATTTGATATGATTTTGATTTAATTGATTTAAAGAAGATACATACTTCCATTCCTAATCGATTTCTATTTCTTTCTATTCATAATTTTTTACCAGGAATATTCCGTTGCTGCATCACTTGTTTCACATAACGATCATAGAACCTTCATATAATATTTATGAACGCGGGAAAAGTGATCCGCAACTCCACCAAGCTCTGGGACCCTATTCTTGAACTGTAATTGCGATTGTAATCTAAAATACTGACGTGCGGTTATATATGACAACGTTGGAGTTAAGGCATAATAATATATAATAATAATAAAAAAATGCATATTCAAGTACTCTTCACTTTTAAGTAAGTATGAAAATTCAATTAATTTAATTTTAAAGATGTTTGTATAGAAATAATAGAAATAAATATCAATTAAATTACACATAAAAACAAAATCTAACGTTGCCAAATTGAACCGCGCGCCAATATTTTGGATCGCAATCGCAATCCAATTCAAAAATAGGGTTCCTGAACGCTGAAGCTGAACATACACGAATTACGAAGTACGAAGACTGAACCTGAATTGTGAACGAGCCTTGCGTGTGGAAATAGTCACTGACCGAAGTTTGGTTGTCGGTCAGCTCGAGCTCGATTACGGAGAGTGCTCGACGAGTCGGAGCACAGTATACTTATTAAAAGGTTTTCATTAAAGTCCTTATTTAAAGTTCTTAAATATTTTACCGTAATACTTCAATCTTGGTCATAAATATGTTATTATTTTAAAACAAACTAACTGTCATTTTCGTATTAAACTTGTAACGAATAACTTTATATTGATATTATTCGGTAATATTTACGGCAGTATTGTCTGTAACTAGATTACAGTTTCGCGAATTATGTTGTGGTTTAGGTTAGATATTTATTATATAACTATATCGTTTGACGTTTTGGCATTTTAGAGGATGCTGCGACTGCCATTTACGAGAGCCGCAGCTCTATCCAGCGGCAGACTTTCATTCGCGGGTTTGCACACAACTCAGGGCAAATTGCAAGCTGCGGATGATCTGGTTGAAGTGTTTATAGATGACAAACCAGTATATGTTCCACCGGGAACAACCGTACTTCAGGTAGATATTCAAGTGTCAAATATGCGATAATTGTTATATTTTGCTATTTATATGTATAACATTTATGTTAGTACGAATATATGTATATACATAGAATGTCTTGTGTAAATAATCATTAAACATATTATTATAATTCTTTATTAAATTAAATTTAAAATATGATATGTTGTTTTACAACATTTTTAATAAAATATACAACTTTCAATAAGAAGGCGTAGTTGTCAAAGGTTTAATGTATTTTATCGACTTGAAGTGTATGTATGTAATTTTAGTTTTATTTTGAAATGCGCAATTTAATAACTATTTTTATATTTACTACATAATATTTATTTGCTTCTAAAATTACATGTTAATGACGTATTAATAAGGTCTGTTGTACATTTATAATTTGATGGTTTTAAATTGTTTATATTACATATGTTTCTTGATCATTGGAATCAATTGATCACCTTGTTATCAACGTAATATAATTTAACAAATTTATTGATCTTTTGTTTCTTTTTTTAATTTTTGTAAGGTCTTTTTATTAATATTTTCTTAATATCTTATTTATAACAATTTGCAATGTTTTTTTTCAAGAGTTATTAATTAATTTAAATTTTCAGCAGTTCATTGGAAAACATAAATAAGCGTTTTTATATGATACACGTCTAAAAAATACGTATTTTAAAATAAGGAAGTGTTTAAAGAGACAAAAATACTCAAAATATTCGAAATACTTGACATACTCAACACTAGATATAAAAATACTCGAATTGTAGAACAGCGTTGCCAAGTTTAGATATTTGTATAATTAATTTTTGTATTATTTTATTTATTTTATTACATAATTTAAATAATTTAAAATATACTTTTATTATTATTATTTTATATTGAAGTTCAATGGAGCCTAATGAAATGAATTTGGTTGTAAGTTGTCATAGTTAGGTTATAACAGTTTCTCGCGCGAAATTTGAAAATTGTTAAATTTATTTATTAACAGGTATATAGTATAATAAAATTTACTTATTTTAAATATATTATTACTTTTTTTATATTTATTAGAAGATAATTTATTTATTAACAGGATTTAAAGAAAATACATTAAATTTTCATTATGTGTGTACAATTATAAATAAATAAAATACTATAATAATTATACAAAAAAATAATTTTGTATAAGATTATATATTACAATAACAATTACAAATAATTTATATCATGTATTATGTTTCACTTCATTTTATATATATTCATCCTATTCAAATTATAGGCTGCAGCAAAAGCTGGAGTAGAAATACCAAGATTCTGTTATCATGAAAGATTAGCAGTGGCTGGAAATTGCAGAATGTGTTTAGTAGAAATTGAAAAGCAAATTAAGGTAAAACAATTTATTTTTTAAAATTGATTAAAAATATATGTAAATTAATTGTTAAAAAAATCTTTATTTTTATTTTTTAATCTTAATTTTAATATATTCAAGAGGCTAAAATTCTGAACAAATATAAAATAATTAATAAATATCTCATACATTTTGTTAATACTATTATTTCTTCAATTAAACAGTATCAATATATATATAATTATATTACAGTATAGATATATTTATTTTATTTTTAGCCAGTGGCAGCTTGTGCTATGCCAGTTGTTAAAGGTTGGAGAGTAAAAACAAATTCAGAAATGACGAGAAAAGCGCGTGAAGGTGTTATGGAATTCCTTTTGGTGAACCATCCCTTGGATTGTCCTATTTGTGATCAAGGAGGTGAATGCGACTTACAAGATCAAAGCATGGCTTTTGGCAATGATCGTAGTCGATTTGTTGATATTAATTTTAGTGGTAAAAGAGCTGTAGAGGATAAAGATATTGGTCCTCTAATTAAAACTATAATGACACGGTGTATTCATTGCACTAGATGCATTCGATTTGCCTCTGAAGTAGCTGGAATTGATGATTTAGGAACTACTGGAAGAGGAAATGATATGCAAGTACGATCACTTGCTAATACATTCATTTAATTATGTTATTTAATATTTGTTATTTTTGTATAAAAAGACATGTATTTCAAATAATTATAATGTGGTGTTTCTTTGCTTCAGGTTGGAACTTATGTTGAAAAAATGTTTTTGTCGGAATTATCTGGAAATATTATTGATTTATGTCCTGTTGGAGCACTCACAAGTAAACCCTATGCTTTTGTAGCTCGACCTTGGGAGAATAGAAGGACTGAAAGTATAGATATACATGATGCAGTTGGAAGTAATATTGTTGTAACTCATAGAACTGGAGAAGTTATGAGGATACTTCCAAGAGTTAATGAAGTAATTATAATCAATTTAGTATTTTACATAAATTTATTAATATATTAATCATATATTTTTTAAATATTTCTTTTATAAAAATACATCTTTTTGCATATAAAAACTTAGAATTGATAACAAAATTAAAAATTAAATTATAGTGTTACTGTTGTTAATGTTTATATGAATACATAGATATCAATTATAAATCCGAATTCTAAACGAAATTAAATGAATTAATTTGAACCATTACAAAGTTCAACAAAAATGTTTAATTTCGTATTTTATTGTAAAGATTCGTAAAAACGTTCTAGCGTTTTATTATTTAAATTAAAATTTAATTTATAAATTAAAAGCAATACTTAATTTTTATTAAGTTTGTTTAAAAACGTATTAAAAAATATCCTCACAATGTAAAATAGTTTTTATAGAATAAGATCCTGAATGTTGTAATTTAGTTTCAAGTCTTTGTGTTTTAGATTCAGGTTTGATAATGTAAATAGTGATTTCCTATTCCTATATATATATATATATATATATATATATATATCTGAATTATATTATGAAAATAAATAATATATAGATCATATATTAATATATAATAAATACATTAATCAAATCATTTTGGTTATAAAAATAATTTCACATTATTTGTTTATAATAACTAATTAATTTGTCATTATACTGATTTTAAGTTTATATTATTTTATAAAAATTTATTTTGAAAAAAGCTTATTATATTAAGTACATATAATTTGACTATATTTAGGAAATAAATGAGGAATGGTTGGCAGACAAAGCGCGTTTCTCTTATGATGGATTGAAACGTCAAAGATTAATTACTCCTATGATGAAAATAGATTGTAAATTACAACATGTTGAATGGGAAGATGCTTTAGTTGCAGGTAATAATGTTCGTAATGAATTTTATTAATAATTGCAGTGAAACTAGTAAACAAAATTAAATAATAAATGTGTCTGTTTCCAGCTGCAAAATCTTTACAAAATTTGTCGAAAAATGACTGTGCAGTTATTGCTGGAAAATTAGCTGATGCAGAATCAATGATGGCACTAAAAGATTTAACCAACATGATTGGAAGTGAATTACTTGCAGCTGAAGGGAGTGTTATAAGTGATGGTGCAGGTATTGATCTCAGATGCAATTATTTAATGAATAACACAATTTATAACATAGAAGAAGCCGATTTAGTGCTGTTGATTGGCACTAATCCGAGGTATGAAGCGCCACTGGTAAATACAAGAATCCGAAAAGCATATTTACATGCAGAACAAAATGTGGCAGTCATAGGACCAAAGGTTGACCTCACTTATGATTACGAGGTAAACTAATTCTAATTGAATTCTTTTTTAATAATAATGTAAATTAATAATATTAATACAATATAATGTTTAAAAATATAATAATATATTATAAATAATAATAATCAGGAATATAAATCAGCGATATTTTATTTCTTCAGAATAGTCAATGTTATGTTTGGATTTAAACCAGTCATTATTATAGAAAATTTTGATAAAAGTACCTTTTTTTACTGTTCTTAACAAGAATTATAATCAATACACACGACAATACAATAGATGAACACTTGTTTTAAAAATATATTTCAGCATTTGTTGATATAGAAAATAATGATTTTATTATAAACTATATAATACTACAATTGAAAAAAATAAAAATAGTTTGAATTTTATATTCCATAAAGGACAAAAATTTGAATGTATTGCAGAAATAATAATATATAATAATATTTAATTCAATTAAATTTCAATTTTATGAAAATATTAATCAAATTATAAAAAAATAGTTTTCTTTATTATATTATTTATACATTCGTGCATAATAAACAAATTTGTAATGTAATATATAATATGAATATTATATACGTGTAATTATGACTTGTTGAAGGATATGTAAATAAATATATATTTAGAAAATTAATATTAAAAAGTATATTTATTAAATTGAAAAGTTTTAAACTAAAAGTTATTAAATTATGATTTAGTAATAACCGTATATAACAATATATACTTGCTATTTATAAATTAATGCATACATTATTCTTTGATTACCCCTGTTAATTTTAATATTATAGCACTTAGGACAATCCCCTGATATAATCAAGCAATTGGCATCGGGAACACATCCTTTCTCTAAAACTTTAAAAACATCAAAAAAACCAATGATCATTCTGGGCGCGGATCAATTTTCCAGAAAAGATGCAGCTAAAGTTTTAGCAGATACTCAAGCACTGGCTAAATTTGTAGGAGATAATGCGAAGGTTGATAAATTTCTATTTAAATATATTGAACATAGAGAATAAAAATGAAAATAAATAATGACTTATTATAGTAGATTTTCAAATAATTTAATAAATAACTGAGTTTTTAATAATCATTATGTAGAAAAACATATTTTTAAATTTTATTTCATAAAAAATTATTATTTTGATATATAAATATAACTACTAATGGTTTTGAATATGTACATTTATTGATATGTATTTAGTAATGTAAGCATTAATAGAAAGAATAAATAACATATAAAACACATTAAATAAATAGAAATTTAAGAATAATTTAAAATATAATTAAATTTTTAATATAATTTTTAGACTCCAGCAGAATGGAAAGTTTTTAATGTATTGCATACAAATGCGTCTCAAGTAGCAGCTATGGATCTCGGTTATGGATCATCTGTAGAAGAAATTAAAGCAAGCAATCCAAAAGTCCTTTTCCTTTTAGGCGCAGATGACACTAATATAACTAAAGAAGACTTCCCTAATACTTTTATTATTTATATAGGTATTCAAAATTTCATGTAAAAATGCATACTTTGTAATGAATAACTCTATAAAAATTTTTTAATTTAAAAAAAAAATCCTTAATCTCTGATACAGAAAAATGTATCAATTTGATTTTTATTTTATTTACATTTTTTACGTGTATTTGTATTTCAGGAAGTCATGGTGATAATGCAGCTGAAATAGCAGATATTGTACTTCCTGGTGCTGCTTATACCGAAAAAAATGCTACTTATGTCAATACAGAAGGTCGGTCTCAAGAAACTAAAGCAGCATTAACTCCACCTGGAATGGGAAGACCAGATTGGAAAATTATTCGTGCACTTTCAGAGGTATTATTTAATTAATTAAATATTCATTTATATTTAATATACCATTTATTTATTGATTTAATTAATTTATTTATTCATCAATTTTAACTGTGTGCTACTAAGTGAATAAATTAATAATATAATTTAATTTTATTTTGATATCTTTAATATTTTTTAATTGTATTGCATCTTCAATTTGTGAATATATGAAATTTATATTTCAGATATCTGGATACTGTTTACCATATGATAATATAGACGAGATACGGTCTAGAATGGCAGAAGTTGCACCACATTTAGTAACATATGGAAATTTAGAACAATCCAGTTTCTTTGATCAAGCTCTTGAGTTATCAAAGGTATTAAAATATGTCCATAAAACTTTCCATATTGATATACAAATTGCAATATAAAATAATTTTGTAATATATAAGTTTTTTTAATTTAAATATACACTATATTTATATTAAAAATACGATATATTATGCTTGAATAAAAATTATATTTATATATTTGATAAAAGGAATGGTATTAATTATGTAATGTAAAATAGTATTTGTGTCTTATCTATACATAATATATGTTTAAATTAATAATTATAAATAAAAAGCATACAGTTATTGTTATTAATTAAAATTTTTTACAGCAGCCCAGCTGTGAAAGTTCAGGAGAACCTATTGATGTTAGATATAAAACCTTAGATCAATACTATATGACTGACGTGATTTCTCGAGCATCAACAACTATGTCCAAATGCGTTCAGGCTTATTTGAAACAAAATCAGTCAAACCTCAATCAATGCCAAGCTGCAGTATAAATTATAAAAATAGCTTTGTAAATAGAATCTTATTGTAATACAAAAATAATATTTCACATATGATCGATGATATTAAAAATGGCGAATATGTTCTAGCAAATTCCACCAATCCTCGGATTTAAAGACTAAAAACGAAATCATAAATTTTTTTTTATATTATATAAATATTAAATTATATATTTCAATTTAACCACGTTGTAATCTTCATAGGTCTAGATTCCGAGAATAATAAAGTTGATCATATATAGTTATGCATTTCTATTATTTAACAAACTAAATTACAAATGCAAATTTTAATATAAACAGTAATTTTAGGAAAATATTAATTTTTATCCATGATTTTGATGACAAGGCAAATTTACGATACATTTAAACAATATGTTTGTCGTAGATCGAGCAAATATTAATAAAAATTGCAATAGAAAATTAAAAATAAATTAAATCTAAATAAAAATGATACAATTCTCTTTAAACAGCTCTTATAAGTTGGCAAGCCTGATAAACTAAGTGCATATTTTATCTTCTAATCATATTCTTGTTAATCGTCGTCATCTTGACATTTATCTGTGATCAGTTTTGAGGCACATACATAAGCGGTAGTTTCAATTGTGCCAGCATTACTTTTATTGTATTTCTATTAAATTTAAAATGTTACGTTTTTATAATTTATTATCAATATTCTTTATCCATTTGACGATATATTGCATAAGCAAAAGTAATGCACTGCAATGTAAAGGATATAATAATGAAAATGTTGATTGGTAAGTATAAAATACATATATAATATTTTATTTAAATGAAATAAAAATTGAAATAGTTTTAGAAGTAATTAAGTATTTAATATTGAATAACATTTTATTATGAAATGAAATATATTTCCTATTTTTACATTGTTATGCTTTGAAATTTATAATTTATTGACAACTGCCTATTAAAGATAATTCATTTTCGGTTTATACGGAATAAAAAATTAATTTTGAAAGTTATAATTTCTCAATGCTTTTACAAAAAAGTGACCTTAAGTAGATACACTTGATTTTACCAAAGGTCAAAATAGAACTCGCATATTATTCACATAAATGATTCAATTCTATCAATCAAAAGTAAATTATAAGGGAATAAAGATATTATTTTAGCACTATAACAAAGTTTGTTTAAAAAGATTTTTAACAAATATTGATGTTATGAAATTTAAATTTGTATATTATAACAGTAGAGGATTTTTTAAATTAAACATCGATTAGAAATATTTTAAAGTATTACTTTATAAAATCTCATAATCATACGTTCATCTATTATTTTAAATTTATATTAATAATCAGTTATCTGACACATTTAAAATGATATGATAAAATCATTTCAATTTATAAGGAATAATTAATCATAAGATTAATAATAATAAAAGTTATACTTTCGTTTTTTATTTAAAAAGTTTTAATTCCACTATACTACTTTTTAAATATAACAAAAATAAAAAATAATATCTTTGTTTTTTTATATGTACTATTAATTATTTGTAATATTAATAGATATTGAAGAATTTCACGCTAACGATAAATAATAGCTATTGTGAAATATAAAGTTGAATTTGAAATTTTATTGTCTTCTAATAAGAAGAACATATAATTGCGAAAAATATTGCATAAACAGTTTTTACATAAAATTGAATTTTAAAAGTTCAGAATATTACTTTATAATTGCACAGTAGATAATCTTAGGCGAAGCAAATCTTATTGATCATAATGCAAATAGGAATCATTTAGATTATCTCATCACATTTTTTGTGTTAGAGTAATTTATAAATTATAAATTATGAGTTTAAATTTACTTTCATTAACTATTAATACGAGTATAATATTATTATTAAATAATAATTAATAAAAATATAATTTAGTAAGATTTTGATAGCAGTTTTTAATTAAACCATTTAAACTTAAATTGATAAATAATAAAATAAAAGATTAAAAATACATGTATTTTCTTTACTATTTTAAAAAATTCTTAGTATAATTGTAACTAAAAATGTTATTACATTATAAAGATTATAAATGTATTTATAATTTATATAAAAATAGTATAGTATAGTATAGTACATATAAATTCTTAGGTTTGCAAATATAAAAGAGATCTCGAATTATTTGCTGTCTACAAATTATTCATAGTTGTGGTTTAGTTCTCATATAAAAGTATAATTTATAATACATGATTATACAATACGCAAACAAAGATTATTTATTTTTTATATATTTTACATATATATATATATATATAAATAATTTAATTTTAAAAAATGGCAGAAGAGAATTTTATTTTTTGAAACTTATTACTAATAAATAATAATTTAAACTTAAATTTGTTAAATTTTCTATTCAACTATATAATAATAACAATTTATTTTTGAATTTATTTAAGGACTACAAATCTACTTCATATTCAATAAAACATAATCATAATTCACCATTACTCATTATAGTTCACAAAATGTGATTAAAATTTTAGTATTTTTTCACATAATATATCAATATATTAAATCAGGATTAATCAACTAACGTAAACTAAATAATAATTTGTAAAAAATAAAATGAAATACTTTATATAATAGATAATGTTAATATACTTGATAAAATAATATCTCTTAATAACTAATAATCATATGTAATTATCATAATTAGAATTATAATACATGCTTATTCCACATACAGTTGTGGTATTATGTTATAATATATAAAAAATAAATATTTATTTACAATTTTTTTTAAATCAATTACAAGTTTTTATTTATTTCTAATATAATTTTAAATATAAATAAAATAATAGTAAATTGTAAATAAATAGCATATATAGTGTATATTAAATATAATTTATAATTGTGTATGCAAGTTTCTGAAACAAAACTTACTGCCGAAATCACGCTGAAGAAAAATTTTAGTTTAAGTAATTAATATGCTCCTATATAATCAATGCTTGAAATTGCATTTCAACAAACAATTGATTAATAGTTTTGTGTTTATAAATTTGAATAATAATGGTTTTATTTAAATGTCTACTAATGCATGTGTAAATTCAACATTATTACTTATTAATTCTAATCAAATTTTAAGGAAAATCACATATTTATCACCAATATTTTATCTTTATTATCGTATACAATTTTGAAATTCATACTATAACACTGATAAAATAATTTAGAAACTTATATAACATTTTAGTTGAATCATGTTGTTATTAATTAAACACATATAACTATTTCATTATGAGTATAAATATTACATTCCAATTTTTAAAAATAGAATTTATTTATAGAAATTATACATAATAAAAAAAACTTTTGTTTAATTGAATGTTTATGTAATATTTGGTGCAAATTTTAAAGTTTTTGCACGAAAAGTAGTTGTGTAACATTGATATTACGATAATACCCGCACAGAACAGTTACGTTCGGGGAACGTTACTGGAACGTCACAAAATTTAAGAAAATACGTTCCAGGAACGTCACGGTAACCTTAGTTACGTTCCCGGGAGGTTCCTGGAACTTCAAAATGTCC
>JABFQC010004480.1:0-12639 GCA_022817085.1 Psilanteris sp. ZL-2020
GGGGGGGGTGGGGGTGGGGGAGGGGGGGGGGGGGGGGGGGGTGGGAGGGGGGGGGGGGGGGGGTGGGGGGGGGGGGGGGGTGGGGAGGGGGGGGGGGGTGGGGGGGGGGGGGGGAGGGGGGGGGGGGGGGGGGGGGGGGGGGGGGTGGGGGGGGGGGGAGGGGGAGGGGGGGGGGGGGGGGGGGGGGGGGGGGGAGGAGGGGGGGGGGGGGGGGGGAGGGGGGAGGGGGGGGGGGGGGGGGGGGGGGGGAGGCTAAAGTCGGATGCCAGCGAGCAGACTTGCAGCGCAGCTCCAGTAGAAATGTAGGTCGCGTCCCAGAAGCATCCGCACCCTCATAAAATCGTCGATGAACGAAGCGAACCGGCAAGGGGCTGTAATCGCGTGGACAATCATTGTCGTTTCCCCACACCGCGCAGTATCTAACACATTGGATCATTTTTCTTTCGCGGGGCGGGGGAGGGTAGCATATTTTTCTTTACGGCCTTAAGACTGCGTTGCGTACGTGCACAAATTAAAGAATTCATTACAAAATAAAATTATTGTACGATTCACTATTTATCAAGTTTATGCACACGCGCATGCGTTTACATGATTAAATTGAGAGGCTTTTAATGAATTATCCTAACACTTTAAACACGACGGCGGTGTGCTAAAAATTATTAATGTGGCAATTAATTAATTTAATGATGTTTTGTCCAGATTTTATAACAGTTTTCTAAATTAATTATGTTGTTTACACGTATGTGTATACTTGTATCGACACAAAAATAAAAATTTTTATTTTCTGCATTGAGTGTTCCTTGTTTAATATATTATGTTGATTTTTAATCAAAAGATATTATTTTATGTCAAAGAATAATGTTTTATGACGAATATTTTAATGAGAAGTAATTTTTAATGAGTGCAGTTATAGCGTTTTATATATTTGATCAATTTTATAATAAAAGTGATCTGGAGCATTGAAATGTACATTATTTGAAACTTTCAAAATTAAAATAAAACTTGTAATGTATTAATAATGTTGTAATGTAAAATGATATTGTGACATATTTTTATTTGTTATTATTATTGTTATTACGAGTTTGACAATATTTTTATATTTCGTTGATACGCATCCCTGCATTTTTATGCAACTGTGGTGTGCCAAGGTTTAATGGATTTATATTATTAAAGAGAACGGATTAAAAAATATACATAAATTAATTAGATATAACACAAATTGAATATAAAATATGTTACGTTATTTGTATTGTTAAAATAATTAGAAAAATTATGTATGTATATTTATACCGATACAAAGCGATAAAACTATATAAAATGTAAAATTATATTACAAAATATATTACATATTTTCTTATTATAAAATAAATTTACACGAGAGAAAAATAAGAAAAATTTTTGTTAAGAAAAAAAAAGTATCAATCTATATTAATAATGTTTCGATTTAAAACACAATATATTATTAATGCTGACAGTTATGTTATATGCAAAAATATTTATTTATACTAATTCTACAATGATATATCGACTTTGCATTGCTTTGATTTATTATTAATCTGCAGACAACTTCAGTTGTCTGACCAGAACCAAAAGTGATTACGTTAAGCAAAAGTTTCTCGCAAGTGATAAAAAATACAGCCAAAAATACGTGTACAAATAATTTAATATGGATAAATATGGATTGTATTTATCGTAATTTATTTCTAATTATACACAGTAAAAAAAGGATATTTTTATAAAAATAGTTTAGTTTCAAATTTGTCAAAATATGTTCTATATATCTACAACAAGGTGTGTGTTGATGGTATTCTGTTTTAGACATACCGTGTTTATAAACACAGCAGCTGTTTTTACTCAGAATTCGATTGTCGTTATTCAAACAAACTTTTCGTTTTAATTTTACAAAGATTCTGTGTTGAATCAACACCGTATTGTCAACATGGTTATTTTGTGTTGGATTTATATCATTATCCTTTCCGTGTACAGCATATTGATACATACAATATTATGTTGTACGTATATTTCCGTTTTATATATCTTTATATATATTTAATTATATATTATTTTTGTTAAATTAAATCAAATTATGTAATAACTGCATAATATTGGTATAAAATATAAATTAACTTTTTTATATTCTAAATTAAGATAAAACTTTTTATAAATATAAAAGTAACATTTGTAAGTATAATTATGAAATATTACTAACATAAACTAAAACTTGTACTAAAATAATGTTATAACTTTATTTTTTAATTAAAAACGCTACGATTCCACTGAAATTCTGATAAAAATGCTTACAATATTTCTCTCAAAGTATTGTTAATGAAGTTAATTATTAAGCCATTATTACTTTTTGTGTCAAATTTACTGCATTTATTATGATTCACGTTTTACAATAGAATTGATTACAGCATTTGCGGTACAAGACATCTGCGCTCCCATTAGGGTAGTATAAGCGATCGTCATCGTTTAAAATACAGATCGGTGGTAACTTTTTGTAAAATTCATGACCGTAATTTACTTCAAATATATATAAAATAGTATTCACGAAAAATTTACTTGTTTTTCTAACGTTTATAAATGCCTGTTATTATTAACAATCTTTATTTTAATAGTATATGAATAATATTATTTCAATAAGTCTTAAGAATTTTTGTCATATATTCAATACTATTTTAATGAAGCTATGAATGCAAAAAAAATTCAATTCATACATTAATTTGATTTTATGCGTCTTAATAAGTTAAAGGAATTTAATATTACGACTAAAAAGTATATTTTAAAACATAAACTTTTAAAGCATAATACTTCTTAAATTAAATTCAAAAAGGAAAAAGCGACAATAGAAAATATAAAAAAAAAAGAAAAAAATCTACAGAATATATGATAAATTACCGCAACCGACGTACTTTTCAAAACGAAAAAAGCTGGTCATAATGGCGGAATTAAAAAGATTCCACGTTCTGTCTTAATGAGCGAACTCGTGGAGCTTGTTCTTGTTCATATTTGATCCGGATTTTTAAAATCCAGCGGATCTAAACGAAAATGCTATTAAAGACAAAAACGACACGCAATTATCAACAGGATACTCTTCACACGCGAACCAATTGTAATAAAAATTCGTTGAAAGTTAACAATTTTATAATTAGTATATTATTAATTGCTTTCTATGATACGTAGTGTTTGTATTTTGCTTTGAAAATCCTTTCGAATGTTTCAAGTGTCTATTAAAATTAATTAAATTCCCTAAAATGTATTTCATTTTGCGAATTGAAATCAAGTTCATTATATCGTATAAAATTATAATTATATGTAATTAAAATTTTTTTATACGTGAACGTTTTATCGATAATTCACATTTTTGTTAATTAACAATCGATTCAGAGACGAATAATAGGATTCGTTTAATGTATCGTATGCATATAGTTATGTTATAATGTAGTTTTTGAAAATTCAATTCATTAAAAACGTAGGCAATGTGATTTAGAAAGGATGCAAATTTGGTTCTCGTTTTCGACGATGATTCGTGTTGTTTTCAGCTGGTTTCGTTTAATTTACAAAAGTTAAATTCCATTAAGCTCTCGCATTATAAACTTTTCGTTGAGTTCATTAGGCTGTAAAATTGGTAATTAAGATGAAACCGGGAGAACCTTAAATCAACGAAATGTTCAATTTTTAAGTACTGAATAATATAAATTTGATATTCATGATTTCTATAATCCATGTTGAACATGTAAACATTACGTGAATTCTAACGATAATATTAAATCTGTCGAAAAATAAATATATATATAATTATATTTGAAATAGTATGTTATATTTTTAAAATATACGCTCTAACAAGTATCTTAAACGAACGTAAAAATTATATAATTTAATACGATTAATTTACCTATTTTTATAAAAGTGTCACGGTTGTGAATTATTTTAAAATCAGCGTTTTTTTATCTTAATAAAAATGTCACAAATCTTTCAATTTCAAATAAAACATCAATAATTTGTTGTATAGTTCAACTATGAAATGAATTCAAATGAAAACAAATTACTTTTTTTAAGCACTTGTTTTTATTAAAATTGTATTTCATGTTTATGGATATACAGTTTTAAATTTAGGGTGTTCCTGGTCATCTTTCTGACGGAGTAATCAAGTGTTTGAAATTAACAATTCAGACCTTTGAGGTGTTAATTACGTTAAAGTGTCATTCAGAGACTTGATATCACCAGAGCTTACGCGTTTACAAGATTTTTGTAAAATCTTTTTGATAGTCCAGAACAGTTGCGAACACCACAATGGAACAATCGCGTGCTCGAAATTAAAAATTGAAACGTTAAGTTCTTAATTGCCTCAAGGCGACTTTTAGTGGTTTTAGGCAACTTTAGCAACTTGAGATATTGTTTGTAGATAGGCGAAAGTGTACACCAGGACACAAAATTTGATCGAACTAAAATCGAAAGAGATAAGAGAAACATTATATCACATAAATTTACTAATACAAATTTATTAGATAACCTTTATTATTGACGCAAAGTTAACGTGGCTTTCAATTTCAAATAATTAAACTTCATTAACATTAACTCCATTAAACACTAACGAAAACTTTGTTATTAAAATGTTGTTTTAAAAAAATGTTTTTAACAGTGCGAAAGTTTGTACGCTCACTGATAGAAAATATATTAGCACCGTATAAGGGAATGTTATTTAATATTCCTAGAATGTTCTACAAATATTATAATAAATGTAGAATATTCTGCGGATATTAAATAAATATTTTTCTTATACACGGAAAGAAAAAATGTATTAAAATATGAAGTGTGTGACAGTAGTGTTTTATTTTCAAATAATAATACATATAAAATTAGTAAAAATTACGTGTATTCTTGTAAAAATTTCCGATATTTTATGTATTATTTCAATATTGATCATCACTGTCACATATTTGCTATTTTGATGAGTAATTTTTAATACTTTTTTTTCTCCGTGTGATGCTAGCGTGGAATGGTTTTTTAATGTAACATAGTAATTTATATTATATAAATAATAACATCCATCATATATATAATTTAGTTATTAAATTTAAAACTGGTCGACATTTACACTCAAAATTAGAATATTTACAAAATTTGGTTGTAAATATTCTAATGAATTATGACAAAATTTAAAATAAATATAAGAAAAAATATGATATTTATTGGTATTTTTACAATGTGACATTACACATATCTTTATTTGTGTACTATACAACACTTTTATAATAATTCATCATCATTACAATATTTACAATCAAATTTTACTCAGTGTATATATTATAATCCGCAAACAATTGTTAGAAAGTTGTTCGTCCAAATTTCTATCACAATTGCACGTACCTCTCAAACATATATAAATGTCATTCAGTGTGACTACTAAATCATATACGTTGCGAATTTAAATATTTTAAATTCAATTACAATCTCATTAACACGATATATCGTCATTCTAGATTCTTCTAAATATCTACATAAGAATATTTATTATGAATAATATGCAATCGTTAAATTTTGTACGAACATTCTTCTCAGTGCATTTGCAATAAATCATTTTGAATAACCGTGAACCAAGCGATTTTTTTGTTTTCGTAACTCGAGCGAGAGCGTTTTTATTATTCGCAAACAGCCAGTTTTAAAATTAGATCTAACTCGGTTTGACTTCGTTTGCTTTCGTGGACTTTTATAATGGGCCAATATTGATATTCACGGGATCGTGTCAATGAATTTAATCTTTTCTTATAAAACATTCAATTGCGTTTAAAAATAATGATGCATCTTGTTTTTAAAAAAAGGTAACCTACATTTTGTGGACGATAATACAACGTCGCGCGCAAAACACGGACTGAAATAATCGCAAAAAGAAACGCCAACTAACTTATTTATCATGAAAAGTGGCTAGGAAAGCGCGCTTGAATTATAAATTAATCTTTGTCCCACGATATACCATCGATATTTAAAGTGAAATCGCATTCACACGCCCCGCACGACGAGCGGCTGGAAACACGTCAAAACGTCTTATTACGAGTAACGACGGGAATGGATGAGCGAATTATGAACCTGAAACGGAGGGCTACGATTCGCCGATTAAAACACAAACGGCACAAAACGTTTGACCAAATTATCGAAATGAACGACTGTTTGCGTCGACAATACTGCCGTGTTTCTTTATTGATGCTTCAACTCGAGCCCGGTGGCTGAAAATCATTGTCTCTATTGCATTCCGAACAAACGAATCGCGTCCTAAATATTGATTTGATTTCAACACAAAACGTCACCAGACGAATCAAAATTAGGATCGAAACTGGGGAAATAATAATCCAATATTAATTAGCCGTTCATTAATATCCGTTAACCGTGAACATTTATATATACTATTCATCGTTTTCTTCCCCTCCAAAAACACGCTTTTAGTTTCATTTCGAGTGAAAAATTAATTCAACTTGTATCGATAAACAATTAGAAAGGAGACGCAAATATAATAGGAATATAAGAAATGATTTATTATGCGTCGGGCATTTGAGCGTGCATTATTTTATTCGGCATAAATACGGCGCGAGCAGATACATTAATATTATTAACGACGTTACTAATATAATATGCAAAATCCAGGTCTCATCCGTTCCGTTTAAATCTCAGCCGTGCCGATTGATTGAAATTTCATCGCACATTCTGATAACTCGCGGCGAAAAGAAAAAGAAGGCAGGGGTTTCGTCTTCCTCTCCCGATCGTGCACGATCGATTCCAAAGTCCGGCGCGCGGCTCAAAAATGTTCGCTTCAAATTGCTCGCAATACACAGGCTTAAATGTAGCAAATTGTTTTGCAAAGATATAATAATTGTTTCCTTTGTCCGTCGCCCGTTCGTCCTTCGATCGACCGATCGCGGACAAATTGCCGCGGATTGAATTTGAGCCGCGCGCGCGCGCACAGCCGGTTGAAATTGAAGGTTAGACCGGGGGGGGGGGGGGAAATTTTTGCGAGCGCGCCGCAGATTATAATAATCGATCTCGATATCCGCCGACGCGTTGTTCTGTATTTTCAGCACTCCGTCTCCGTCGATCCGCCCGCGCGATAAAGCCCAAGCCATCCCTGCGCCAACGGGGTGACCTACTTATACGCGAGCCGCTGAAAATCATTGCTGCGATCCTAGCTAACACCGTCTGGTCAGCCATTCTACGTCCGCCTATCGCGTATCCCCGACTCGGTTACTTGCACGCACCGTTCGACGCGTCCGGTATATTCGTTCGGCGTAAATCGGTCCCTTTTTTGTATAAAAAAAACCAACAAACAAATTCGTCATTTCTTCAAACTCCGGCCGGATTTTGCCATCTCGAGACTCGCCCGAAACGGCGCGCGCCGAGTTTGTAACGAGTCGAATAATGCGCGACGTAACATTTAAGTGACTTTTTGTTCCGGCGTTTCGTTTTTGTCGCGACTCCGTCCCATCTCGTTTTCCACTTCGCAGACGTATTTACAGCGAAAACACCCTTTCGTTATGGCGTCGTGCATCGCGTCGCGCAAGCCCGTCGTCGACGCTTCGGGTTATTGTTATGATTATCTTAGAGCTCCAAAAGAACGGGCGCGTTACCTGGCTGTCTGAGGCTCAACCCCACCGCGCGGAATTAGTCGCGGACGATTTTCCGTTTTGGCCATTGTGTTCGCGCGTTTTTCCCGTCCGACGACGGCTTCGAGTCCGCCTTTTGTGCAGCGGCGTTTTCGCGAAGGTTTCGTCAACTGCGAGCCTTTGAAATCGTTCGAAAAGAAGCGCGTAGAAGCTGGACGCGCGCTTCGAGCGGAAGCGCATTCGCGTTTCCCCGTTCGTCCCCGCGAGCCTCCTTTTGTGTCTTTGTTTCTTAAAGGCTTACACGCGCTCGGCTGAAACGCGTCAATGGGAATCGCGAGAGCGACGCGCGTAAATCGATCGATCGACCGTGCGTCGCGAACAAAATACAAAATTCACGCCGGAAATGACGCGCGGCGTAGCTCAAAGCCCCGGTCGCTTTTGACACGAAACGCGAAACGCAATCGATGGCGCGGCGCCGATTTTGGACAGAATTTTGTGTCGCCGATTCGAAACTCGCAGGCCCCTCCCGACAGGTCGCACCGTCCAATTCCGCGGATATCCGACGAACGCTGATCCGCAAGGTGTTTGACCCAGTTTCGAATCGCCGGATCGTAAAATCCGGTCGCGGCGCAGCGGCAACAACAGTGGCGCTCTCGGCGACTGCCTCGCCGCCCCAGCCGCGCACTGCCCCTGAAATTCGATGGTACCTTGCCTGTCGAAAACATCATGCGAAGCGCGCGAATTGAATTACGCCAGACAGGATGTAGTCCGCCGGATGCAATTGCCGAGGTGGCGGTATATGTTGCCGTAGCACCACCTGCATCCCCCGCCATTGCTATACTTTCGGGAATTTTATTCCGTTAAATATCGGAATAACGATAGAATGACAAATCGGTCAATTTCGATCGGAACGGACGAATAACCTTTTTCTTAATAGATGGATCTGCGGTTTCTCAGATAACGCGCGTAAGAAACGTGACCGTTATTTGGCCGCGTCGAATGACAGGTTGGAGTAAATAGCGTACAAATGTTGCAATTTTAAATTGTTTCAAATATTTTAATCGGATCAGCCGCCATTGCGACCGACGATGAAATTTGTTTAAAAGTATAATAATAAGGTTCGCCGATTTATGGTTGAGTACGAAATTTGAATATCTTTATTACTAAAGCGTCACTTTAGAATTACCGCTATAACAATTTTTGAAATATACGCGTTATTTGTATTAACCCGCACGTATTTCCGCTGCCAATTTCACTATATCGGGGCCAAATAAAATTGAATAATAAAATTTATTTTCATTACTTTCTTTCTATTTTATATTATCCGCTTTATTCCGCGTATAAAAAAGCATTTATTCACGCAACCGCGCTCGATTTATTATCTACCTCAAAACGCGCTTACCGATACGCGGCGTAAGAAAGTCCTTCAATATCGACCTTAAAAAAGCATCGCGTCAAGCGTCAACCCATCCGAAAGGAGCCCACTTTCGGTGCCAAGTTTTTGCCAGAAACCGATTCGTCGCTCGAAACGCGCGCCCAATCACGCGGCCACAATCGCGGCAACTCGGGTTGCACCGCAAATCGGATCGGCGGCTGAAAAGATGGTCGCTGACGCGGTACCAATCGTGAGTAGGTCGGCCGCGTATTTATACGGCGCGTCTTAATCGACGCGGGGATCGGATCGACGAAAAGAGGATGAACAAGTTGGGGAAGAAAACAGAGTAACGAGTAGCGACGGGGTGGAGCTTGCACGGGGGTCGCTGTCGACGCCCTGCCAGCCACCGCTTCCTGGTTTCCCTATATTGATTTTCTGGCGCGCGGCGTGCGCGACGGAGACGACCTTATTCGGTAGCTGCCGAGTGGAAAGAACTGGTCGCGGCCGGAACGCGGGGCGCGTCGGGGCAAACTAGAGCGAGGTGGACCGATGCGCAAATCACGCGCGTTGGGGCAAAAAAGATCAGCGGACCTGGTTTTTGCGAGCGCGCCGAAACGACGCGGCGCGCGCGACACTTTTCGGCGCGCCGCGCGCCCAATCGTGCCCGACTCGTCGCAGCGCGCAACGCGCGCACGGCAATTGGCCGATCGAGCGCGGCGGCGGTCTGCGCAACAGGAAAGCCCTTGCGAGGTCGGCCGCGAGGTTTCGCCGCGACGCTCGTCGCTGGCGATGACGAATCGTAGGTGGGATTGGGCGCGAGGTGTCGGCAACGTTGTGTTTGCGCGACTGTCTTGTTAGGGCTCGGCGGGGCACGAGCCCGTTGGCTCCCGCGACGGCGATCGCGCTACGCAACTTCCGGTCCGTGCGCCCTCATCGCGATTATGCATTTCAGAGGATCTCGTTTGACGCTCGGCTGGTTTGTCGCGTGGTATATGCTTTTCTTGGAAGGCGAGGTTTTCGCCGACGACCGCGCGTCGCGGGATCGTTAGAAACTCCAGCCCGGAAACGGCGCCGAAGAGGTTTCGATGTTGAGAAGAGGAGGGGGGGTAGACTTTTGAATACCTCGGCGCATTAACTGCACTCCGATTCGCGCAAGTGGTCTATTACAGGCCCTTTTCTTCCCTTTCACCGGCTCTTCTTTTACGAACCGTTCGTCGCTCCGACTCGCGTCCCATCTACCGCGCGCCAACCCTCGCGCCTAACATGTTTATACCTGGCGATTTTTCGATCCGCTTTCGCCGTTTCGGCCAACTTGCGAGGAGGTTTTTTCTTTTGTAACTCCGTTTGACCAAATAACTTAGCCCGAGTGACGATGCCGCATTAGTTTGGTGTTGTCTAATTTAATTACAGCAAAGTTACTTGACGACACGATATCGGAGCTTTCGACTGCGAATAACACCCTTGTTTTCGGCGCAAACGCTTTGGCAAGACAATGGCACATTCGAGCGCTTTCTGGTTTTGTACCGCAAAAGTAAAGTATTTTTGTTTCGCATTTTATGGATTTATGGGCAAATTTCAGTTCATTCAGAATCGAATACTGAAAATATATAAATATATGTATTTATTATATTGGCGCGGTCTTAACACAAATTAAACCGAACGTTCATATATAAACAAATTACTGGACCGGAGCTAGCAAATTAAAGGCTTAGCTAGCATAGGTAAACCCTCAAAGGACCTAGCTGATACCTTCCTATTTAATCCTATATATATACGTTCTTGTACGTACTAAAGCAGATTTTATGAAGTGCCAACAATGGGGCCTATATAAATTTGTAATGCCAACCCGAGCAAGGATTAACGAGAGAAATATATCTGATTTTATAAGCCAAAGTAATGTGTCAAATGTATTTTTTCTCAATTCATCAATATTGAGCTCAAATAAACTTACTTTTTATGGTATATTTAAACAATGACATTTATCTTAATGGATTATCTTATGTTTATCTTTAAAATAATGATTCGTAAAAAGTGACAGTTAAAATTTGAAATGAAGAACAAAAATTAAATCGTTAACCCACATTACACCAAACTCGGTGTTTTATTGCCCTAGACAGAAATATAATATATTTTTATATATATAAGGATTTTTTGTAGCTAATTTAATATCCTTTTTTGATGTATATATTATATTTTTTATTGAATAGCATCTAAAATAAATTTGAACCATAAAAATCGAGAGTACAGGAATGTTTTATTTTTAAGAGCGGGGTAGACTTTTCCAAAAATATCATTTATAAATTGAACAAATCTAATAAATTTATTTTGAAAGTGTCTTAAAAAAATAACCATTTAGTAAAATATTCGGTAACTTTGAACTGAAATTTTATTTTACACTTTTTATTTACGTTTTTTAATCATATTCATTGAATTTTCACTAAATTAAAACCAAAAATTTTTACGCGCAACCCTATTATTGTTTTTGTTTTAATTTTTCTATCGTACTATTTAAGATTAGTATTTTGATCTAATATTTTAATTTTTTTATATTTATAATTTCGATAATAAATATAGATTAATGATGTATATGATAAAATTGTGAATAATTTTTAATAACGAATTATATAATATATGTATATAATATAAGTATCCACGATATGTTTAAGTCTGCAAAATTTATTAGGTTATATTCTCTTCGTTTATGACATAATAATTAATAAAAAGAATTTAACGCCGAGTGAAAACCAAACCTAATTACATTTACATGTAATTTTCTTGTATTTAATAATTTAAATTTGGAAAAAAATTTTATTTAATTTTTCCTTAATAATTGAAATATTTTAATTTTTTTACGATATATGATTGTAAATAACAATAATAATAATAATAAGAACAATAATAATCTGTTTACATCAAATTTGTTTCAGAAAAAATATTTTTTATGTAATTACAGTACACTGAAAAAATAATCTTACAAATTTTATCAAATTAGATAATAACAGTAGGAAAAGTGACCAAAAACGTAAATAAAGGTTATAAACTATATCATTATTTTTATCATTCGTTTAGTAATATTTTACATATTTTTAGAATTGTCTAACCATAATTTTTCATATTATTAATATTTTTGCCTAATTTTTTACTTTTATTATCTAGTTTGGTAAAATTTGTAAGATAATTTTTTTCAATTTATCATTAATAACGAAATTGATTTCGATTTCACAAAACAAAACTAAAGTGTTACATTATGTAATTTAAGCGTTTAAATAATTTATTGTTTGACATAAATTGATTTTAATATACACTGTGTTGTTGCAGGAGCGTATGACGGCCAATGGAACGACACCCTTAGACAACATGCGAACGTTGGAACATTACTTAAGTGACATGATGAGGGCGGGCGACACACCGGAACACCTTAAAGGTTCGTTGGCTATAATTTATAAACAAATATTTAAACTGCATCTATCTAGCCAACTTCATACATTAATAATTATATGCTTTTATTTGATTTTAATTTAATTTCAATTTTTTGAATCATGCTAAATTTTGCCCCGTATACAGACTATCCATTTTACATTATATATACATATATATGTATAATTTGTAAACACTTACAATTACTGCATCTCAACGCAGTCAAGGCAAACTGATTTTCGTTTACATTATATA
>JABFQC010004481.1:0-12639 GCA_022817085.1 Psilanteris sp. ZL-2020
AAGGATGTTTGCATTTATTGGTAATAAAGTTAGTTATAATTAATGTTTTAAATGTTTGTGAATTAGAATGTCAAAGAACTTGAAGAGTCTCAAATATTTATAGCAATATCAGAATCCAAAACGTACTGAAAATATTGAACTAATAATATGGGTAAGTAACATCTTATATTTATATTTTGTTATAATTATTTTGGTACAAATTTTTTATTTTATTTTGTTAATAAATTTGATTATGTTTAGCGTATACATTATTTTTATAGCATGATTAAAAATAAGTCATTTATTATTAGACATTTCACATTTTTGTTTAAAGTAAAAATATTACATAATGAACAAAAATATTTATTAATAAGATATTTAATTATTTCTACAAAAATATTTCATCCTATGAATCATTCATTAATTTTTGTATTTATCTATATTATTTATTTAGTGTAAATGATATTTATAATAGAGAATGTTTGGCATTCTTAAAATTGATTTATAAGTAAATGATTATTTTATTTTTATTTATAATTACACATATGATACCAAGACATTTATACAAATAATTTGTAAACTTATAATTAAAAAAAATATTATATACTTATATATTTTATATTTTACAATAAAATAGTGATGGCAGTTAACGAAAGTGTGTTGAAGCAAGGTGTAGATGAATCATTATCCACAAAATTACAAATATTACGTCAACGTCGGGAACTGCTAGAAGAAAAGTTAATTCAAAAAAACAATGAATTGAAAAATTTATGTGTGGCTGAAGCAGAATTAACTGGTATTTTACCACCTGAAATACCATTAGAACCTGGAGAAAGTCCACCAACTTTTAATCGTCGTCGTACTCCTTCTTTTGGACCATCAACAAATGTGACAACTAAAATAAAGAATACTGAAGCTGTGAGAAAATATTTTACAAAAATTTTTCTAATAAAAATTAATATTAGAGAATGAAAAATAAATAATATTTTGTTTTCCTAAAATTTAATTTCAGGATGAGTTAGAATTGGACAGACAAATACAGATTGGTTTAGCTGAAGCAGCATTAAGAGTTATCAATGATCTAACAGAAAATCGAGCAGTTCGACGTAAGCAACGATCAGTTTATCAGCAATGTCAGCGAAAATTACAGGATTTAGATGCGCGTTTGAACTTTATCAGACAAAGCACTGGAACCAGACTTCAGAATACTATTGGAAATGTTCAATCTTATAATCATAACAATACAAAACACCGTATGAAAAAACCAAGACCTCCTCTTTCTGGTTCGTGTATGTTCTAGTATTTATTTATTAATTTTATATCTAATGTTTTTTATTAATTATTGATTTTTAAATGAAAATGTATACAATTGTAAAATTATATAGTATATATTCAAAGGTTAATTAGAGTTGATGTATATAAAGAACTAACAAAATATCTATATTAAAATATTTCAGTACGAGACTCATATGTGAAACCGTTATATGAACAAGGAGGTGTGAGTTTGAGTCCTCAAGAACCAGAGCACAATTATAACAGAGATTATTTTGATCCCAATTGTCAATTAACCCCCCCTGGAACCAGTAGTCATGGTTATATATCATATCCAATATCTACTCCGGTTGAACGTATTAATACTACGAAATTTTCTGAACATGAACAAAATATGAATAACAATATTTATATTCTACCTGATCAATTTCGTACCCGCACATTATCGCAAGGTGCACAAAGAAACACAAGTCCACGTGGTCAAACTCGATATCATGAAGTTGAAAGAATACATCGCCCTTTAACTAATTCCTATAGCGAGAGTGATCGATTGTTGGCTTATCGTCATTATCAAGAAGAAAGTGATAATGTCCAAAAGCAAATACCACATTATAGGTAAAATATAATGTATTTATATTTTATTAATAATCTAATTTTGTTCGGTATTAATTATAATAAATAATTAATTATTATTAGATATAAAAAATGTGTTATTTATTCAAATATATTCCATAGAATAAAAAACATATTATAGTATATATATATATATAGCTATTCAATAGCATTTAGTTGGTTTCAAGAAATTACGATTTCAATTATACAGCATATGTATGTTTTCATAATACTAGCAGTTTGTATTAACAAATCTGTTAACAATAGATGACATAAAATAATGTTTAAAGATTGCATAAAGTAATTATAATATAATTTATATCAAAGTAAAATTATTAATATGTCTAAAGCTTATAAATTTTTGGACTTATATAGATATATGGATAATGATATTCAACACAGAGTGAATCAAGTGCAACCTACAGAAGAATTTTATACTCCGCATCAACAACAACGGTATCTTCAACATTTTGATCATCTGAATCATAGCAAAAATCCACCTCATATACCTGCTATAAGACAAAGAAGAGATCAAGATACTATTTCTGTTGTTGAAAGTAGAAATCAAGGACCAACTAGATATGGAATAGATAATTCTCTAGGTTATTGGGTTCGTCAAAATGGAGACATTGTGTGGTATTCAGAAGATAAATATATAGAAAAATTTGGCAGTCTTGATCGACGAAAGCACAATAACATACAACACATTACAAATTCTGATGGACAACCTAGATATCATTCAGTTGTTTCTAGCGTAAAAAATTCAACTACACCACTTCGTCCAAATCAAGTAAATGTCGTAACCATAAGTAAATTAAAATATTAGATTTTTGGACCAATTTCTAGAATTTCTATCAATTTTTGTATAATTTATAAATTTTATAAAATAATTCTAATTTTTCAAAATTAGCAATAATATTAAATAGAATTTCAACTTTATTTTTATCAAACAATTTGATATATTTTGAAATTTATAATAAAATATTGTACATCATTCACATTTTTGTTTTAAAATACACACCTTTTTTTATTGAACGTCACTCATTGAAACGTATATGTAATAATACTTTCCAAAATTGCCAAACAACCCAACTGTGATATTTCGACTGTGTATTTTATAAAATTAATTTGATTAAAGTGAAATAATTATTTGATTACCTTTTTTAACTACTTAAACCCTTGAACTATTTTGTATATTTTATATTTTATAGATTTTATTCAAATTTCAGTATAACATTGATAATATATTTATAAAACAAATATATTGTTTCATATTAGACTTAACTTATTTTCAACTGAATAATGACGAAAAAAAATATAATTTTATTTCTTAAACTTCTTATACAAATGAAATTCTATCGAAAAAGATATAAATACTGATCATATAAGTTTGAAAATATACTGATATTTTTAAATTCATTGTATACAATTTTTTTATTATAAGAAAGTAAGTATTAAAATGAATTCTTGTAAATATTTTCATTTTTTTTTATTTATTATCAATTAAAATGCTTTTGGTTGAAATAATTTGTATAAAAGCCTATTTTATAATTCTTAAGTATGTTTGTACACTTATATAATTATATTACTATAATTACTCTATATAGATAATCAACCAGAGTATCAATTTTGAGCAACCGGTTGCATCCAATCGAATACTTCGTACTCAATCTCTTGGCAGTGTTGAGTCACGTCAATCAAATCGTGAATCTCCGCAAGATAAAGATAGCGTAGACATGGGTCGAAGAAACAAAGAAAAAGGATGGTACGAAACGTCTTTGGATTCAAACTGTAGCCCGCCACCAATTTCAAATTTACGACCTTCAAATTCTGTTCGAATGGAACGTCATTATGACCACATAATGGCAGTTCGTAAAGATCCAGAACTACCTTATCGAGGAAGACAAATGGAATTGCATTCTGAATTTACAGAAGTACAGCGAGAAGAACAAGTACCTCATGAAGTGAATAATGTGGTAAGTTTGATATGATATACACTATTTTTTTGTTTTATTATTTAATTAACAATTTAAAATACTGTAAATGTATAGCATATAATATATTTATATTTATATAATAATATTAAGTTTTAAAAAATGATTCAAAAAATCTTCTAATTTAATAAATAAAACTTTAGAAAAGATAATCTTAAAGTAAATATGAAATTTTAAAACATGTTATTAATTGTTAATATTAATTTTTATAATAAATACATTATATTATACGTTATATACTTGAAATTCATAGTATTATTTAACACAGTTAATAAATGAATATAATTTATATGAAATATACACAAATGCAATTAAAAATCATAATTAAATTTTATTAAAAGATATTGTTTGGAAATATAAACTGTAAATGTATGTTAAATGTCATGTATTTCAGAATCGATATTATGAGGCACCAAAAGTATTAGAGATTCCAGCAGAATCAAAGCCTACTCAACATCAAGATAACAGTGAAATCACCATTTCTTTAAACTCTCCAACAAACCATACAATAGTTCAACCCGGAAAATATCAACCTTACCGCGAAGTAACAAAACCTTTTGAAATGTCTGACTTTTATAAATATTCGACAAAGTTTCGCAAAAGAAATGAAGCAAATCAAATGGCAGCAGCATTAGCATGCCTTGGTAATGAAGCATCTATTGTTGAACACAAATCAAATCCACCGATACAAAATAAACCAACTCATCAATTGAAACAGTCATCAGGCCAGTTTTATGAACCGCAATAAATTTTAATTGATAACTGTATAAGAATTATCTATATTTATTGATAAACATACTGATACTTTTAAGTTAATAGATGAGAAATGATTGTAAACGTCATTAAACTTATAATATAAAAATATGACGATTTTGCATATTAATTTTGTTAGTTGTGTGAATTATAATTCAAAAATGTTAATTGTACATAATAATAATAATAATAATAATAATAATAACGACGCCATTTTTGCTGAAATTGTGTAGAAACCAGTATTGCCTTACTTATTTGAAATAAGTAATTTGCTCAGTGTGATATATAAGTTCGTATATGAACAGTTTTTTGAATTTTAAAACAGAATGCGATATTTTTATAGGCAAATATTCAGTTTTGGAAATATTTACAGTGAGATTTTTAACACAATTTTGCACATTGCTGTTAAAAAACTTGTTATACATGATTTTTCTGGCAATTGTTATTTGATGGCAACTATTATATATTACTTGAAAATTAATAATGATGATGATAATAATATTAATAATAAGGTAATAAATTTACTTATATAATAATACAAAATTATTAGACAAAAATAATTAATTAAAAGAAAAATTGAATTTTTCAAAACAAGTTGTAAAACTTAATAGATTTTTATAAATAATGCGTTTAAAATAAATTTTAAAATTATATTTATATAAATATTATCACTGCGTTATTGCATTAAATTTAATGTTAGAATTTAAATTAAAAATGTTGATTATTATAATGATACTTTTAGACTGATATTTTCTCAACAATTTTATACTTAATAAACGCTTCGAGTTGAAATTTGTAGTAAATAAAAGCTTGTTAACCGAGTATTACTGTTATGATATGAAATATGAGGCTTATTGGTAACAATATTTTTAAGATATTATAAACAATTTTTACGACTTACGTGTATTATATATTTGTTAGCAGAAGTTATTCAACTTTATATATTTATATTCTTTTACATAATTATACAAGTAGAGTAATGACAATACTTTTTGAAAACGAGTGTATCATTCAGAGCCAAAGACTCTATAAAATAATTAGATATTATATTTTGTAATCTTTTTAGTATAAAATAACTGGTTTTTATGATGATCATTTTGACCAAATATGATTAATTTCGCCACGTTTAATCAATTTTATAGTACAAAATCTATTAGCGATTTGACAAATATTTTAGAATATGTTATTCTAAATTTCTACACTTTGAATGAATCTATAGCGTATTTAATACGAATATTTTTATACATTAATTATGACAAACATAAAATTTACTCTGTACAATTTTATTTATAATGATTTAATAAATGCTTTTAAAAATATAAATTAGCATGTATTTTTTATAAATGATTATATTATATTATTAAGATGATTATTTATTTATATGAATTAGTATATTAATAGTCAGAATTTAGTATATTTGTTTATTTACAATAAAATTAGGATACTTTTTTTAATAATAATATAATATACATAAATTGTTTAATTTTCTATTCATATAAAATTATATATTTTTTAGAAAATATATTTAAGTTCAAATTTTAATATAATTTTACTTATATAATAATTTTTGAGAGAGTCTATTAAGCATTAAAATGGTATATGATTTATTGCAGCATGTTATTTTAAATTGACAACTGGTAGTTCTTAAGTATAGAGTTAATATTAATAATATATCATTTTTATATTTTAGGCTTATAACGTTCGAAATTGTTTTTTTAAAGATAGTATATTATGTTTACAAAATATAAAAAGTTAGGGCACACCTTGTATTCTATATAGGTCTACCTATGACATTATCTGGAAGCTGAAAATCTACAAACTTATTTGTCATTGCGATACAATTGGTAACATTCTTGAAAATAACATTTATAAAACCATAACAAGATGATTCTCTTTAATTAAATAAACATTAGAATATTAATATTATCGAATAAACAAGTATAAGGACAAAAACAAGTATAATAATAATAATAATAATAATAATAATAAGAGAAAAATTTATCTTCAAGAGTAAATTATCTTCTGTCTAGATTTTCAAATAATTGATCAAATAATTTTGAAAATGTACAAAATAACAATCATTTATCTATCTAATTTTTATTTAATTTAATGTATTATAGGTATGTAATAAACCCATAATCTTAATATCTAAATTAATATTCATTCAATTTTCTAGATGGCGTTGTTCACCGGTGTTTGTAATGCCACTTTACTATCTACGTTTTTGCATTGTTAATGTCATTGTGAGAATTCGTCTGTAAAATTTGACACTTTTGACGTTTCAGTGCACACCATTTAAATGTATTACGTGTAGGAATTTGTATAAAGTCGTCAGTCGTTATTGCTCCATAATCATGACGATTTGATTCAACACACATTCCGTAACTACAATTAAACATCGAATTCGCGCAATGCCTTTAGATTCTTGACCTTTTGACAAATAAACCGGCACCGTAGTCTTCAAATCGATGATTTGTTGACAAGCTCAATTCAGCTTTCAACTATGTGAATCACCGTAGTTTCTTGAACAACAACGTTTTCCATTTTTCACCATTCAAACGGTCGACTGACAAAAAGCGCCACAATCCAAAACGATGGCTTCCGCGACAGAACAACAACAGCAGCAGCAACCGCAGCAACAACAAACCACGCTTGAATTTTATCAAGCTATGGCGGATTTCAAAAATATGTTCCCACAAATGGATGATGATGTTATCGAGGTAGTAGTTTACAAATAAACCTTTATAATGCAATCTAATCTTTCAGGTGCAATATCTGAAATATAATTATTATTATTTATTATTATTAAAGTATTGCAATTTCTTCAAACTACTTAAAGGTGACAAGCACAATTTATTATGTGAAATAAGAATTTTGAAATGTTAACGAAATGATATTTCTGAACTGTAAATCATGCTTATTTATTGAAGTATGAAATTGTGATTTAATTACGGGGTTTGAATTAACTTGCAAACAAAAATTATCTGAAAAGAAAAATCTAAATATTATTTTGTAATATATTCTTTTGTGTTTTATTATGATAAATAGACCATTTCTGTTTAAATTATATGTATTTATAAATTCATAATACGATACGTGTTTAATTTAGTAAAAAAATTAATTTTATATTGTAAGCATTCGTTTAATAATGTAGATAATAAATTATTTAAAAAAATTATATTTTACGCGAAAAATTAAATATGTCTTAAGTAAAAATAATTTAGTCATTTTGCAAGTTCTTTATTTTTTATTGTACATTATTATGTAGGAATTATTATACTTCATATTACAAGATGAAATATAACTCATTAAACAATATAGTATGATTATATACTATAATTATATGTAAAAAAATATAAGAATTCATTTTTTATCATAAGACTATTATTTATTATTTATTACACCATATAAATTAATGTTTCACTTAAAAATGTTAATATTAACTAGGCTGTACTACGATCTAATCAAGGAGCAGTAGATACAACTATTGATCAATTATTAACAATGAGTACAGATAATGAAAATGAAAAAATTAGAAGCGAAATTGAACAAAATGAAGATATCCCTCAAACTTTTGAGCAATCTAAGTCAGAATTAATTAATAAAGGATTAAAAGCGTAAGTAAAGATGTTTTTATATCAGTTTATATTATTTAAGTTCATAAAATTTATGTATTAAATAATTTATAATATTACAAAATTTGTTACAAAATTTCAATTTAAACTTTAAGTGACATTTTGTAGGAGTATTCAAAAATGGAAACCACCACTTTTGGGCCCACTGCCAGATAATTTCCTTCGAATTTCACGACAAACGCACAATTGTATTGATAATGATTCTTATATGGGTCTGGACAATACTATGCTGGAAGACGAGAGAATCGCTATGTTTCTTCAAAACGAAGAATTTATGGCAGAATTAAGATGGAACAAAGATTTCTTATCAACCTTAGAAAACGGTAAAAAAAATTTAGTCTAACATGAAAGTTAATATTGCATTTGCATCTGTTTTATAAATTAATATGTAATTTTTGTAGATTCAAAATTGCAAGGAGGAAAGTGTAGTAGTGGTAACCACGATGATGAAGACTTATTTAGAGAAAGATTAAGAAACATGGGAAAAGGTAAATAATGTAATTGTTCATATGCTTAATAATATAATAATTACTGGAGGTTTACAGTTGTAAAATTATACCCCCTTTGTTAGTTTATACAAAATAACTCATATCTGAAAGTAAATTGCTTTTGATAATTTTTAGATATAATATGTTTATAATATATCCTAAAGATATCAATTAATCAATAAAAATTATTGTACATTAACATTGGGAACAAAAAAATAAAGAAAATACTTTTTTTCTCTTATAAGACTTTATTATTATTATTATTATTATTATTATTATTATTCTAAGTTAACATTTGTTAATTTCGCTAATGTTTCGTCAGGTGATTGCTGACCTCTTCAGAGCTAATTAAATAAATATAATGAAATTGATAAAGTGGAAAATACAATTTTTTTACAAAAGAATAGTAAGTCTATAACAATTATATAATTCAACATTAGTTCACCTATAACATGTCACGTTTCATTGTACAATACTAATTTCTCATATTAATAACCGATATATAATAATACTTTGTCTAAAGACATAAACATAAAAATAGATAATAATCATACAATTTATTTAAAAAATGGAATTTTATGTACAGAAACAGAATTAAAAAACTGATTAACATATGATATTTATTATTATATATTGGCTATTAATATGAGACTTGTATAATGAAACATGTAAAGTTATAGGTGAGCTAATGTTGATTTATATAATTGTTATATAGACTTGCTATTCTTTTGTAAAAAATTTTATTCAAAATTTATACCAATTTTATTATATTTATTTAATTAACTCTGAAGAGATCAGCAATCGCCTAACGAAACGTTAGCGAAATTAATATATGTTAACTTAGAATAATAATAAAAAAGTTTTATAAGATAAAAAAAGTATTTTATATATATCGATTTGTTCCTAATAATCATGTAAAATAATTGTTATTTATTATTGATATAAAATGAGAGAACACTACTTTATAAGCTACTTTTATTCTAACATAATTCTGAAGATAAATATAAAATAATAACTAGATTCCTAACAATAGTAACATAAAATTTAATTGTAAAAAAATAACAAGCTTTTAATCGAAACAAATATTAGGTTTTTGTATTTTATTCATTCATATATGACTGGTCCTATTTATTCCAGACTTTGAGATAAATCCTAAATAATGTAGTTTATAAGAATTTCCATTAAGGAAATTCATTATGGACGTTCAACATTAAACGTATAAAATAATATAACTATTATTAAACTTTCTCATGCGTTTAAGTTATTCATTACAATATATTTTGAAATATAAAAACAATCATTTATAATTATACATAATAAAATAAACGATCAAAATAATTTTTTGTACTATAAATTGGTATTGTTTATAAGTTTTAAATTATAAGAATAAGTATATGCAGGTAATATTTAAAGTAATTGAATTCTTAATATTTCAGTTTCACGGCGCAAATTCGCTCAACTAACTAAAGTATTTACTCGCAGCAAGAAAAGAGGGGGGAGACAATTGCTACCGCCTACAGCATCTTGCGATGACTTATTAGACCCAGAAGAATCTTCAAGACCGCGAACTTAATCTATAAAACTAGTTTGAAGGAAAACATTATCGAACGAAATATATGCTATGCCAAGCAATATTTCAGTTCTTTACTAAATACTTTGCATTGCAGTTCCATATGATGCAATTATTCAAACTGAGAATCTCAAAAATATGGACAAACAAAAATTATTGTGTATATTTATAAAAAGAAAAACAGCATACACATTTGGTGATACAAGATATTAAAAGATTTTATGTTATTTATTTGAATTATTTATTTATTGAATATTTATTTTATTAGAAAATTTCAATTTTGTATCACTAAATGAAATACGGTTCTTCACACTTGTTGATGAATAATGCAATTGTTATTATAGAATTTACAGTGGCTACAATATACTTATTTGAACGGCACTATAGCAAATTTAGCAGGATTCAGCAAAAAAATCTATTTGATACTTAATGCATACTATACATTAGAACACTGCTGTTTTTATTTATTTATATATTTTGAGTATTATTATTAAGTTTGAATATTAATAAAAGATATTAATATTGATATTCTGATATTATATTTAATGTTTGCTTATTTTTTTATAAGTAACTACTAAGTAAAAATAAATTTTTTTGCTGTCTTCAATTTCACGTCTTTAAGTATGTGACATATGCAAAACTAATTAAATCTAATAGTTGTCGATACAAAATAATTACAACTTTGGATTATGTCAGTCTTTGAATTATTATATGCTCGAAATTCATTATAAAAATTATTATTGATTTCAATAGTGCCTTTATGATAGTTAATTGTATTCTGAAAATATTAATATTGTAAAGAAATGTGGGACTTGGCACTTTATTCATGATGATTTTTATAGTCATAGAATTTTTTATCCATAAAGCTGTGAACTACCAAATGTATAATTATTATTTACAAATAATTAATTTATATCTATATATTTATTCTAAATTTTGATTGTTTTATTTTATAAATATTGTTTTACACTAATTAATGCTAGTCACTTCAATTTACTTGATTTTCAAATAAATATGATTATATTATTTATTCCAAATGACCTATAAATGTTTAAGTATATTTATATCAATTATTTTTTTTTATATATATAAAATATGTATTTTATAAAATACATTTCAATTTATATGTAAGAATATGTGCTGAATGTTTTATGTGTTTGTTACATGGGGATTTCGAGCACAAGAATTTATTGGTTAAAGTAGTGATATTTATACAAATTAATGCAGTATTTACAAATTGAAATATGTACGCGATTGATCATATATAATGTAAAATATCTATTATAAATAAATAAATAAATAAATAAATTGAAACGCTTATATTATAGATATTATTCAAAATTTATATATATTCATAAATTTGACTCATAAGTCAAGCAATCTGCTTCATTTAAAAAATACACAATTTTTTTAGTTGTTATCTTAATAAATGGAAAGATTTTGTAATAAATTTAAAGCAATTTTGCATTAAATTTAGAATATTAATATATGTATAGTATATGTTTAAAGTTCATTAATAATTTTTGTAATACTATTATTTTCATTTATCAGTCAACATTTCGTTATATAAGAAATATTATAAATATATTAAACTCAAATTTTTGCGATACAATTATTTTTTAACAATAATGAGAAAATATTTATTTATTTTGCACATAAACAAGCAATAAGTCTATAAATATACATATAGAATTACGAAATTAATTAGAATTATATTAATAATTTACGAGGGATGTTGAAATACTTAAGATTTTTACATAATATTAATTTCAATATAAATGAATTTAAATTAAAGTAAACAGTAATATTGAATATAAAGTATTTTTCTTTTAATTAGAAATATATTATAAATATTCACACAAATATTAGTAAGATATGAAATAATAAAATAAATAAATATTTGTTTAAAAATTGATTTAATTAAATTATTAATAGAATACAATATTATTAACATACACACTATATTTACAATATATATTTGATAAATAAGACATTACTTTTAATAAGACGATACATAAATCATTTGTATCACTTGTTTATTAAATATAATTTATTTATTAATTTTAATAAAAATGTTGAATTCTTCTACGCATCTGATTGCTTGAAAAATACTCGAGCTCCTGATAGGCTGTAATATAAGAGCCTAAATTCTGCATTTCTTTCCGTTAATCTTTTTAGAGTTAAAGCTCTTGCTTGTTGTAATTTTTCATCTTCATGATCCTCTTTTCTATCCGCATTTATTTTTTCTCCATTGAAGTACTCCTCAACAGTTTTAAACCACTGCAGACCATCAAGTTCATGATTTTGGTCTAATAGAGCTGTTATATATGCCACGC